>CM075961.1:15530075-15532575 GCA_038048745.1 Coluber constrictor foxii
CCAATTTTCCATATCCCTTTGCACTTTTTGCCAAAGAACTTCATAGTTATTTTTAAATAACTTTGTATTTGAAGCTGCAACATATATTCCTAAATATTTAACCTTTTTAACTATTTCAAACCCCATTATTCTTCCTAACTCTTCTCTTTGAAGTACAGTCATATTTTTAACTATAATCTTAGTTTTATATTGATTTACTTTAAATCCAGAGACCTTGCCATATTGTTCCAGTATATCCAACATATATGGAACTGCTTTTGTAGGTTGAGTTAAAGTAACAACCAAATCGTCTGCAAAAGCCCTCAATCTATAATCCTGTTGTCTAATTACTATTCCTTTCAATTTATCAGATTCACGTATCTTATTCAACAAAACTTCGAAGGATAAGATAAATAGCAATGGCGATAAAGGACAGCCCTGCCGTGTTCCTTTCTCAATCTTAAAGCAGTGTGTTAGGCCTCCATTAACAATTATTTGTGCTGATTGTTCTTGATATATTGCTCTAATTGATTGTACAAACTGCTCTCCAAATTGCATCTTCTCTATTATTTTAAACAAAAATTGCCAATTCAATCGATCAAATGCCTTTTCTGCATCCAAAAAGAAAAACACTGCAGAGATTTGGTTATTTTTTTCCAAATATTCCAATAAATCTACAACTTGTCTCACATTATATTTCATTTGTCTACCTTTTATAAATCCTGATTGATCATTATGAATTAATCGTTGTATAACTGGCATTAATCTATTTGCCAATACCTTAGCAAAAATTTTATAATCAGTATTCAAGAGTGAAATTGGTCTGAAATTTTCTGGTTTAGCATTCTGCTCATCTTTTGGAATCAATGAGACAAAAGCTGTTCTCCAGGAAGGTGGGATCCCCCCCCCCCCGATTAAATCCTACAGAATAATAGTCTAAGTGGTTCAACCATTTCAGGCTGTAAATTCTTATAATAAACAGCTGTCAATCCATCTGTTCCTGGTGTTTTACCTAATTTTAATTGCTTAATTGCTACACTAATCTCTTCAGAGGTTATAGGTTGGTTCAAACCTTCCCTTTGTTCCATTGTTAATTCAAGACTACTATACTCCTTTAAATATCTATCAATATCTGAACCTTGTATTGAGTCTCCTGCGTATAATTTTGTATAATACTCTAGAAAAGCTTTTTTAATCATATTTTGTTGGTAAACTTCTTTACCTCTATATTCTATCTTGCTAATAACTCGTGATTTTTGTTTCTTTCTTAATATGTAAGCCAGCCATCTACCTGGTTTGTTGGCATTACAAAAAGTATTATGTTTTGCATATTGCAAAGTAGTTGCCACCTGATCATCCATTAACATATTAAATTGCCCTCGCAATGTATTTATTGTTTCCTTTACCTTTATATCTCCTGGGTTACATATTAATAATTGTTCTTTCTTTTTCATCTCCTCCTCAATCTCTTTCCGCATCTTTGTTTGCTTTAATTTATATTTATTATTCATATATATCAAAACTCCCCTCATATAAGCCTTACTTGCGTCCCATACCATTTCCATAGAGGTACCCTTATCCATATTATTAATAAAAAATTCTTTCATTAATTTTTTAAGCTCGTTCACATTTTCTTCATATCTAAATAAATTTTCATTCAATCTCCAGGACCTCCTTTCCCCTCTTTCCTGTTCCAATTCCAACCAAACCGGACTATGATCAGCTAAAGTCCTAGGACATATCTTCGTCTTCTTTACCCTAGGGAGGAAATCATTTGTAATTAATATAAAATCAATCCTGGAAAAAGATTGATGTCTATCCGAAAAAAAAGTAAAATCTCTTTCATCTACATTCCGCTCTCTCCAAATATCCCTCAATTCTAGGTCTTCCATTATGTCAAAAAAAGATTTAGGTAATTTTGCACGTATAGAAACTTTAGATGTACTCTTCTTATCGTTCAACATATCTATTACTCCATTCCAATCACCCATGAAAATAAATGATTTATAATCCCAATGTATTATTTTAGAATGTAAATGTCTATAAAAATTATCTTGTTGTTGGTTTGGGGCATATATCCCAATTAAAAGCATCTTCCCATTTTGAGTTAATAATTCTATTGCTATGTATCTTCCATATACATCTGCCTCAATTAAATTAGCCGTTAATCCTTTCTTTATGTAAATAACAATTCCATTCTTCTTCTCTGGAGCTGAGGCCACAAAATGAGTCCCTAGTCTTGAATTTATTAAGTATTTTTGATCTGATAATTTGATATGAGTTTCTTGTAAACAAATAACATCGTTCTTAAATTGTTTCAAATAATGAAGTGGTGAATTTAAACTATTGACATTCCAAGAGAGGAACTTAGTTGCCATCCTTGGCACCTTAAAGCGTTAAGAGCATTCGCTGAAGATCTTCTTGCATCTCCCCGTTTTTAGTGTCAAATTTTAAAAATTTTTTAAATTATATTGGGGTGTTTTAATTCTGTCCGGGCCAAATTCATTTAATTTGTTTTTAG
>CM075961.1:15590075-15592575 GCA_038048745.1 Coluber constrictor foxii
CATCCATCCATCCATCCATCCATCCATCCATCCATCAATCATATCTATCTATCTACTTATCTACCTATCCATCCATCCATCCATTCATCCATCCATCCTTCATATCTATCTATCTATCTATCTATCTATCTATCTATTATTTTATACATCCATAATATCTATCTATCTATCTATCTATCTATCTATCTATCGCTATCATATACAACTATATATCTTTAAATCCATCCATCCATCATATCCATCCTATCTATCTATCTATCTATCTATCTATCTATCTATCTATCTATCTATCTCTATCATATCTTTCTATCTATCTATCTTTCTATCTATCTATCTATCCATCCATCCATCTATCCATCCATCCATCCATCCATCCATCCATCCTGTATTTATCTCTCCATCAACTCTATCTATCTATCTATCTATCTATCTATCTATCCATCCATCCTCTATCTATCTATCTGATTGTCTGTCTGTCTATCTATCTATCTATCTATTCATCCATCCATCCATCCACCCATCCATCCTGTATCTGTCTGTCTGTCTGTCTGTCTGTCTATCTATCTATCTATCTATCTATCTATCTATCTATCATCTATCCATCTATTCATCCATTCATCCATCCATCCATCCTGTCTCGATCTATTTATCTATGTATCTATCTGTCTATCTATTCATCCATCCATCCTATATCTCTGTATCTCTGTATCTCTGTATCTCTGTATCTATCTATCTATCTATCTATCTATCCATCCATCCATCCATCCATCCATCCATCCATCCTGTATTTATCTATCCATCCATCCTTTATCTATCTACCTATCTATCTATCTATCTATCTATCTATCTATCTATCTATCCATCCTCTATCTATCTATCTGTCTGTCTATGACCTATCTATCTATTCAAGCATGCATCCATCCATCCCTATTTATCTATGATTTATCTATCATCTTATGTCTTTCTATCTATAGATCTATCTATCTATCTATCTATCTATCTATCTATCTATCTATCTATCTATCTATCCATCCAGCCATCAATCCTGTATCTATCTATCCATCCATCCAGTATCTATCTATCTGTCTATCTGTCTGTCTATCTATCTATCTCTATTATATCTACGTGCCTATCTATCTGTCTGTCTGTCTGTCTGTCTATCTATCTATCTATCTATCTATCTATCTATCTATCTATCTATCTATCTAAATATCTATCTATTCATCCATACATCAATCCATCCTGTATCTCTCTCTCTATCTATCTATCTATCTATCTATCTATCTATCTATCTCTCTCTCTCTCTCTCTCTCTCTCCATCCATCCATCCATTCATCCATCCATCCATCCTGTATTTATCTATCCATCCATCCTTTATCTATCTACCTATCTATCTATCTATCTATCTATCTATCTATCTATCTATCTATCTATCTATCCATCCTCTATCTATCTATCTGTCTGTCTATGACCTATCTATCTATTCAAGCATGCATCCATCCATCCCTATTTATCTATGATTTATCTATCATCTTATGTCTTTCTATCTATAGATCTATCTATCTATCTATCTATCTATCTATCTATCTATCTATCTATCTATCTATCTATCCATCCAGCCATCAATCCTGTATCTATCTATCCATCCATCCAGTATCTATCTATCTGTCTATCTGTCTGTCTATCTATCTATCTCTATTATATCTACGTGCCTATCTATCTGTCTGTCTGTCTGTCTGTCTATCTATCTATCTATCTATCTATCTATCTATCTATCTATCTATCTATCTATCTAAATATCTATCTATTCATCCATACATCAATCCATCCTGTATCTCTCTCTCTATCTATCTATCTATCTATCTATCTATCTATCTCTCTCTCTCTCTCTCTCTCTCTCTCTCCATCCATCCATCCATTCATCCATCCATCCATCCTGTATTTATCTATCCATCCATCCTTTATCTATCTACCTATCTATCTATCTATCTATCTATCTATCTATCTATCTATCTATCTATCCATCCTCTATCTATCTATCTGTCTGTCTATGACCTATCTATCTATTCAAGCATGCATCCATCCATCCCTATTTATCTATGATTTATCTATCATCTTATGTCTATCTATCTATAGATCTATCTATCTATCTATCTATCTATCTATCTATCTATCTATCTATCTATCCATCCAGCCATCAATCCTGTATCTATCTATCCATCCATCCAGTATCTATCTATCTGTCTATCTGTCTGTCTATCTATCTATCTCTATTATATCTACGTGCCTATCTATCTGTCTGTCTTTCTGTCTATCTATCTATCTATCTATCTATCTATCTATCTATCTATCTATCTATCTATCTATCTATCTAAATATCATCCATACATCAATCCATCCTGTCTCTATCTATCTATCTATCTATCTATCTATCTATCTATCTATCTATCTCTCTCTCTCTATCCATCCATCCATCCATCCATCCATCCATCCATCCACC
>CM075961.1:15710075-15712575 GCA_038048745.1 Coluber constrictor foxii
CTTTCTATCTATCTATCTATCCATCCATCCATCTATCCATCCATCCATCCATCCATCCTGTATTTATCTCTCCATCAACTCTATCTATCTATCTATCTATCTATCTATCTATCTATCTATCTATCTATCTATCCATCAAACCTGTATCTATCTATCCGTCCATCCTTTATCTATCTATCTATCTATCTATCCATCCATCCTCTATCTATCTATCTGATTGTCTGTCTGTCTATCTATCTATCTATCTATTCATCCATCCATCCATCCACCCATCCATCCTGTATCTGTCTGTCTGTCTGTCTATCTATCTATCTATCTATCTATCTATCTATCTATCTATCTATCATCTATCCATCTATTCATCCATTCATCCATCCATCCATCCTGTCTCGATCTATTTATCTATTTATCTATCTGTCTATCTATTCATCCATCCATCCTATATCTCTTTATCTCTGTATCTCTGTATCTCTGTATCTCTGTATCTCTCTATCTCTGTATCTATCTATCTATCTATCTATCTATCTATCTATCCATCCATCCATCCATCCATCCATCCTGTATTTATCTATCCATCCATCCTTTATCTATCTACCTATCTATCTATCTATCTATCTATCTATCTATCTATCTATCCATCCTCTATCTATCTATCTGTCTGTCTATGACCTATCTATCTATTCAAGCATGCATCCATCCATCCCTATTTATCTATGATTTATCTATCATCTTATGTCTATCTATCTATAGATCTATCTATCTATCTATCTATCTATCCATCCAGCCATCAATCCTGTATCTATCTATCCATCCATCCAGTATCTATCTATCTGTCTATCTGTCTGTCTATCTATCTATCTCTATTATATCTACGTGCCTATCTATCTGTCTGTCTGTCTGTCTGTCTGTCTGTCTATCTATCTATCTATCTATCTATCTATCTATCTATCTATCTATCTAAATATCTATCTATCTATCTATCTATCTATTCATCCATACATCCTTCCATCCTGTCACGATCTATCTATCTATCTATCTATCTATCTATCTATCTATCTATCCATTCATCCATACATCAATCCATCCTTTATCTATCTATCTATCTATCTATCTATCTATCTATCTATCTATCTATCTATCTATCATCTATCTATCTATCTATCATCTATCTGTTTGTCTGTCTGTCTATCTATGTTCTATCTTTTAATGCATCCATCCATCCCCTATTTATCTATGATTTATGTATCATCTTACGTCACTCTATCTATCTATCTATCTATCTATCTATCTATCTATCTATCTATCTATTACGAATCTAATTATTTCTGTCTATTTCTATCTAACCTATCTATCTGTCTGTCTTTCTGTCTTTCTATCATCCATCCATCCATCCATCCATCCATCCTGTACCTATCTATCTATCTGTTTCTCTCTCTGTCTGTCTATCCATCCATCCATCCACCCATCCATCCTGTATCTATCTGTCTGTCTGTGAGTCTGTCTGTGTGTCTGTCTGTCTATCATCTATCTATCTAAATATCCATCCATCCATCCATCCATCCATCCATCCATCCATCCATCCATCCAGTATCTATCTATCTATCATCTATCTATTCATCCATCCATCCATCCATCCTTTCTCGATCTATCGATCGATCTATCTATCATCTATCTATCTATCTATCTATCATCTATCTATCTATCTATCATCTATCTATCTATCTTTCTATCTATTCATCCATCCATTCATGCATCCATCCATCCTGTATCTATCTATCTATCCATCCTCTATCTATCTATCTATCTGTCTGTCTGTCTGTCTCCCTGTCTATCTATCTATTCATGCATCCATCCATCTATAATTTATCTATCATTTTATATCTATCTATCTATTCATCCATCCATACATCCATCCATACATCCATCATCTTTCTGTCTGTGTGTCTTTCTGTGTGTCTGTCTGTCTATCATCTATCTAAATATTCATCCATCCATCCATCCATCCATCCATCCTTTATCTGTCTGTCTGTCTATGACCTATCTATCTATTCAAGCATGCATCCATCCATCCCTATTTATCTATGACTTATCTATCATCTTATATCTATCTATCTATAGAATGATCTATCGATCTATCTATCTATCTATCTATCCATCCAGCCATCAATCCTGTATCTATCTATCCATCCATCCAGTATCTATCTATCTGTCTATCTGTCTGTCTATCTATCTATCTATCTCTCTCTCTCTATTCCTTCCATCCTGTCTCTATCTATCTATCTATCTATCTATCTATCTATCTATCTATCTATCTATCTATGTATCTATTCATCCATACATCAATCCATCCTGTCTCTATCTATCTATCTATCTATCTATCTATCTATCTATCTATCTATCATCTATCTATCTATCTTTTCAACCATCCATCCTGTCTATCCATCCTAGATAGATCCATCTATCTCTCTATCTATCTATCAATCTATCTATCTATCTATCT
>CM075961.1:15832575-15840075 GCA_038048745.1 Coluber constrictor foxii
ATCTATCCATCCATCCATCCATCCATCCATCCATCCATCTATTATATCTATCTATCTATCTATCTATCTATCTATCTATCTATCTATCTCTATCATATCCTTCTATCTATCTATCTATCTATCTATCTATCTATCTATCTATCCATCCATCCATCCATCCATCCATCCATCAATCATATCTATCTATCTACTTATCTACCTATCCATCCATCCATCCATTCATCCATCCATCCTTCATATCTATCTATCTATCTATCTATCTATCTATCTATCTATCTGTCTGTCTGTCTATCATCTATCTATCTATCTATCTATCTATCTATCTATTATTTTATACATCCATAATATCTATCTATCTATCTATCTATCTATCTATCTATCTATCTATCTATCTATCTATCTATCTATCGCTATCATATACAACTATATATCTTTAAATCCATCCATCCATCATATCCATCCTATCTATCTATCTATCTATCTATCTATCTATCTATCTATCTATCTATCTATGATTGTCTGTCTGTCTATCTATCTATCTATCTATTCATCCATCCATCCATCCATCCACCCATCCATCCTGTATCTGTCTGTCTGTCTTTCTATCTATCCATCCATCCATCCATCCATCCATCCATCCATCCATCCATAACAGCTATCTATCTATCTAATCTTTCTATTTATACATCCATAATATCTATCTATCTATCTATCTATCTATCTATTTATCTATCTATCTATCTATCTATCTATCTATCTATCTATCCATCCATCCATCCATCCATCCATCCAAACATCCATCCATCCATGCATCTATCCATCATATCTATCTATCTACTTATCTACCTATCCATCCATCCATCCATTCATCCATCAATCCTTCATATCTATCTATCTATCTATCTATCTATCTATCTATCTATCTATCTATCCATCCATCCATCCATCCATCCATCCATCCATCCATCCATCCATCCATCCATCCATCCATCCATCCATCCATCCATAACATCTATCTATCTATCTATCTATCTATCTATCTATCTATCTATCTATCTATCTATCTATCTATCTATCTATCTATCAATCATCTATCATCACTATCATATAAAACTATATATCTATACATCCATCCATCCATCATATCCATCCTATCTATCTATCTATCTATCTATCTATCTATCTATCTATCTATCTGTCTATCAATCAGCTATCATCTCTATCATATAAAACTATATATCTATACATCCATCCATTCATCATATCCATTCTATCTATCTATCTATCTATCTATCTATCTATCTATCTATCTATCTATCTATCTATCTATCTATCTATCATCTATCTATCTATCTAATCTTTCTATTTATACATCCATAATATCTATCTATCTATCTATCTATCATCTATCTATCTATCTAATCTTTCTATTTATACATCCATAATATCTATCTATCTATCTATCTATCTATCTATCTATCTATCTATCTATCTCTATCATATCCTTCTATCTATCTATCTATCTATCTATCTATCTATCTATCTATCTATCTATCTATCCATCCATCCATCTGAAGGAGAGCCCCTCAAATGGTATACCGAGGGTCTTACGTACCTTAAAGGCCTTGCTTATAACATCATTTATACTTTTCATTGCACTCTTATATAAAAGATATAATCATAATGCCCTTTCTCTTACTTCTGTACGCCTAAAGGGAACTTGGCATTTGAAGCCTTCTGTTGTAACCATTCTAACCACAAGATGTACCAAAGTTGTAATTGTGTGTGGCCGTTGTACGCCCTATAGAACTTACTGGAACATATTGTGTAAGATATGGAATATGTATCACAAAACTAAGAACTTCTGTTTTTGTACTTTTCCAGTGAATCCCACATAGAATTATCTGTCTGTCTGTAGGCGGAACTGAATACTATGTCACTGTTAGATTACAAACCTATAAAATCTGCCTTAGGGCGTAGCTCGGGGCTCAGTCTTTGTCAGGCTACTACACTGGGCCTATTGCTAGCAATATTCAATAAAACCTGTATTCTCTGGATCTCTGTGGTCTTGCCTCTTGACTGATTGGCGGGAACTAATTGGGATTGGCAAATCCCGCTTCATTTCTGGCGAGCCAGCCAGGAGGGCAACGGAATTTTTAGTTTCCTCTGGACCGTCACCACGCTGTGGGAGGGTCACGGAGGCTCGGGGAACTATCCCAGGCGCCATCGGATACTTTTTGTTCCGAGGGACTTCCCTGTGGAGCCGGCCCCTTTCGCAGCATCGGTTGACGTCTCCAAGAACCACTTGAGGGAGACCAAGAGACCAGGTCCACTACAATCCAGCTGGAAGGAGAAGAGAAGACGCCTGCAGGCAAGTATCTGAGTCCCTAGGGGAGGGACGTAACCACTAGCCTGTAAACAGGTAAGAGTGGGGGGAAGGCCTGATCACCCTTCCCTAAAGGTTAAAGGTGGGAAGTTTGTCTTGTATGACAGGTGCAAGGTGCACCCTTCCCTAAAGGTTAAAGGTGGGAGGTTTGTCCTGACTGACAAGTGTGAGTGTTCCCTGCGGTTCTGACCAGTGACCGTCGAGAGTCCGGGATTGGCAGCCGGGGAAGTGTGATTGTGACCCCTTGATGTTTCTCTGAGAAGAAAGGACCCCTTACCTTCTTCTCAAATCCCTTTTCCTATTTGTCTTGTCTGGTGCCCTGGGAGGAAAATGGGTGGAGGAGGAAGTACGCCACTCACCCCTTTGGCATGTATGTTAAAACATTTTAAAGATGCCTACATTAGCCAAGACTACGGCATAAGGTGGAGCAGGTAAAGGTTACGGGTTTTCTGTGAGGTGGACTGGCCAGACATCAGAGGTAACTGGCCAGTAACAGGGTCATTGGACCCAGAGGTTGTACTGCGGGTACACCAGAGGGTTTTCCACCCCACCAAAGGACACCCTGACCAAGCCCCCTATATCGATGTCTGGCTTAATCTAGTGCAACACCCCCCCCCCATGGCTACAAAAATGCAAAGCCACAAGGTGCAGGCTATTAGTTTCACGCACCTTGCCACACAAGAAAGGAAAGACCATGGTCCCAATCCTCCCTAGCTGCCCTGAGGAACTACCCAGTCCACCGCCATATGTCCCTCACGGGGATGGGCAAATAAGCCCCAGGGCAAGTTCCTCAGCGTCCAGCAGCACAGGGGTTGGGGCTGGTACCTTCCTGCGAGCCTTGGATGACATGGGCATCCAAGACTCTCCTGGGGTGCTTACCCCAGTTGACCGCTCCGCCCAAACCAGCCCGGATGGAGCGGGCCAGGGGGCCCGCCCAAAGGAGCAAAAAGCTCAGAAAAGCGAGCAGATAACCCCCTCAAGTGATGAATTGGAAGGAGCAGTAGGGGGAGAATCACTGCCCCTTGAGAAAAAGGAAGGCCCCATAGCCGACCGAACTTGCTCAAAGAATGCCAGACAGAATGAGGAAGCTGATCCGTCTGAAGACGGAGTGGCTTTTCTGAACCCCCTCAGGAGGGTGGATCAGTCCGTGATTGAACCAAACAGAGAGCCCGTGATTGTCTCTGTGTTTCAACACGTCCCTTTCACTTCATCGGACCTTTTAAACTGGAAAATGCATTATGGTCCGTTTCGTGACAAACCATCAGAAGTCACTGATTTGATCAAAACTATCGTAGATACCCATAATCCAACTTGGCGAGATCTACGACAGTTGATGGGTACCATCTTTAATCCAGAGGAGAGGGAAAAGATTCGGAATGCGGCCCTTAAAATTTTAAAAGGAACTATGCCAGCCCAAAATATGACCTTTGACTGCTGGGTGGCGACAAATTTCCCCTCCGAGGATCCAAGATGGGACCCCTATAAGATAGATGACCTCAGGTCCCTCCAGGATTACCAGCGCCTCGTTGTACAGGCAATCCAGGCGGCAGGGAAACCCACCAGCAATATGTCAAAGCCCTCTTTGGTGATCCAAGGTGCCGATGAAGCCCCGGAAGCCTTTTATGCCCGGTTGTTAGATGCCTACCGCATGTACACACCCATCGACCCCACGCAACCTGAAAATGCTCGCATGTTAGCAATGGCCTTCATTTCTCAATCCGCCCCTGACATACGGCGGAAATTGCAGAAGCTGGAGGGAGCTCTTGGGAAATCAATGAGTGAACTGATGGAGGTTGCAAGGAAGGTTTTTGCTAACAGGGATAAGATTGAGGAAAAGAGGCAGGAGCAGAAAATGCATAAGAAAGCAGAACTGCTCGCCGCTGCCCTGATGGGCATGCCTGCGGCCCGGGGTGGGCCATGGATGGGTAGAGGCTCAAGGGGCCAGGGGTCAGGGGGACCTCTGGGACGGAGCGGGGGCCAGGGGTCAGGGGGACCCCTAGGACGTAACCGGAGCCAGGGGTCAGGGGGACCCCTGGGACAGAACCGGGGCCAGGGGTCAGGGGGACCCCTGGGCCCAACCAGTGTGCCATATGTAAAAGGACTGGCCACTGGAAGGGTGAATGCCCCGACAGGGAAATGGAACGTGTCAATGAAGGGAACCAGGGTGGCTTTGCCAGAGAAGGCCGAGGTGGACGAGGCAGACCATTTCGAGGGAGGGGACGTGGGTCGTTCAACACCCCCCTCATTGGTCTGGCCGAAGTCGAGGAATGGGAGTGAAATAGACCGGGTTCAGCCCGCCTCCCAGAACCTATGGTCAATTTAACTATCGGAGGCAAGCCCATTTCTTTCCTAGTTGACACGGGGGGCCACCCGATCCGTCATAACCAAACCCTTGACCAAGCCCACCCCACATTCCATCACGGTCCAGGGGGCCACAGGCCACCCAATTCAACGCCCTTTCCTCAACCCCCTAACTTGCCACACTGGGGGTAAAATAATAACCCATCAATTTGTGTACATGCCTGAGTGCCCCCTTCCTCTTATGGGACGAGACTTGCTATATAAATTACAGGCTCAGATTTCTTTTGACCATGATGGTTCTGCTACCATGACATATGGCAAGGTCTCTATGGACGTCCCACAGGAGGAAGCATGGCGCCTAATGGCCTTGCAGGAAATTGAAGGGAATACCGGATGGGAGGATTTTAATGTCCCTTTGCTGTGGGCAGAGGACAACCCCCCCGGTTTTGCTAGCCATCAGACACCCATCATTGTCGAGGAGCTCCCTGCCAAAACTCCAGTTCGCCTTCGTCAGCGGGCCTACCCTAGGCACATTATGCAAGCTATACAAGAAGTCATTGATCTCTATCTGGCCCATGACATTCTGGTCCCTACTGAATCGGCCTGGAACACCCCTATTTTGCCCATTCCAAAGGGGGATGGCCGCTTCCGCCCGGTGCAGAATTTGAAGCCAGTTAATTGTGCAACAGTGACCATCCATCCTTTGGTCCCGAACCCTTACGTAATTCTGGGATTAATCCCCCAGACTGCGTCATGGTTTTCGGTTATTGACCTTAAGGATGCCTTCTTTACCATCCCAGTCCATAAAAAGAGCCAGCACCTCTTTGCTTTCGAGTGGGAAAATCCGGCTACTGGTCGAAAACAGCAGTATACTTGGACCAGGCTGCCTCAAGGCTTTAAGAACTCCCCCACTCTGTTTGGAAATGCCCTCGCAGCTGATTTGGATGCCCTACATCTCCCAGAGCCAGATGTCCTTTTACAATATGTTGATGACCTGCTGGTCACCGGCCAGTCAAAGGACATCTGCTGGCAAAACACTTATGACCTATTGCACCTTTTACAGCGCTTGGGCTACAAGGCTTCTCGGAAAAAGGCACAATTGGTTTTGCAAAAAGTCAGATATTTAGGCTATGATATTGAGCCTGGGAAACGCACCTTGGGTCATGAAAGAAAAGAAGCCATCTGCAACCTCCCCACCCCACGGACCAAGAAGGATCTCCGGGGGTTTCTGGGGGCTGCTGGGTTTTGCCGCATTTGGATTCCCAACCTTAGCCTCCTTGCTAAACCCCTATACGAGGCAACCAGAGGCAGTGACCGTGAGCCACTCCTCTGGCAAAAAGAGGAACAGAAAAGTTTCTCAACTTTAAAACATGCTCTGATGCAAGCCCCGAGTTTAGGCTTGCCAGACTTAGACAAACCTTTTCAGTTATTTGTTGATACCAAACAGAATGTTGCTGTTGGGGTCCTAACCCAAAGGTTGGGCACCTGGCATCGCCCTGTGGCCTATCTTTCCAAGCAGTTGGATCCTGTTGCCAGGGGTTGGCCTGCTTGTCTTAAGGCTGTTGCTGGCACTGCTCTTCTTACTCAGGAGGCTAGCAAACTAACCTTTGGACAAGAAATTGAAATTCAAACCCCTCATGCTTTGAAGGCTATCTTGGAAACAAAAGGCCATTTGTGGTTAACCAATCCCCGAATGCTTAAATACCAAGGTCTTCTAACCCACAACCCGATGATTGTTTTAAAGCAATCCACTTCCTTAAATCCGGCTACTCTCTTACCCGAACCTGATCTTGAGACCACCCATGATTGCATTCAAACTATTGAGGAAACATATGCTAGCCGCCCTGATATGTCAGATGTCCCACTTCCTCATCCTGATTACACACTTTTTACTGATGGCACTAGTTTTCTCCAGGATGGAGTTCGCAAGGCTGGATATGCTGTCGTTACCTTGACAGATGTCTGGGAAGCCGAGCCCCTCCCTCCTGGGACTAGTGCATAGTTGGCGGAGCTTCATGCTTTGACTAGGGCCCTTGAACTTTCTAAGAATCTGAAGGTTAACATTTACACTGATTCGAAGTATGCCTTTTTGACTGTCCAAGTACATGGGGCATTGTATAAAGAGAGAGGACTTATTACAGCAGGGGGGAAGGACATCAAGTATGGTCCTCAGATCCTCCGCCTGCTGGACAGTGTCTGGGCCCCTCACAAGGTGGCTGTCATGCACTGTAGGGGTCATCAGAACTCACCATCAGACACACAACTGGGAAACCATAAGGCTGACCAGGAGGCCTGCCTTGCAGCTTTCAAACCTTTCAAACTGCAGGCCCACTGTCTCACCTTATGGGCTCCCCCTGACACCATTCAGCCTCACTACAGTGAACTTGAAATTGCCCAAGCCCATGAACTTGATGCTTCCCAACAGGGGGGCTGGTGGATCCTACCTGATTCCCGCGTTTTCCTCCCGGGCCACCTGGCCTGGGATGTGGTCACTCAAGTCCACAAGCAGTTGTACCTGGGCAAGACTGCTTTGGCACATGCTTTGCTATGTGAACTGTACATCAACAAGGTCCACAGCATTGCTGCCAACGTCTGCTCCAGGTGCCTCACTTGTGTGGCTGACAACCCTAGGACTGGACCCCAGCCTCCGCAGGGGCACCAGCCTAGAGGAGATTTTCCTTTTGACTCACTTATGATTGATTTCACCGATATGCCCCGCTCTGGTTCATACACTGCTCTGCTTGTCATTATCTGTACTCTTGCAGCTAATCATTCCTCGTTATGGCCTACCCTCTAAAATCTCATCAGATAAT
>CM075961.1:16062575-16067575 GCA_038048745.1 Coluber constrictor foxii
CCCAAACGGGGCGCAGGGTGTGGCTTCCCAGGCAGCGTCTGGAGAGTGGTGGCAAAGCCCTGCGTTGGCTGTCCCGGGAGGCCCTCCCACCGCCCCCCCTTTCAGCGAGCAGTTCCTGAAGTGGAGAGAAAGGCGATGGGTGGAAGAGGATGACGGAGAATGGAGTTACTCCACTGGAATAGGCCAATCCACGATGGAATTACTTCGAGAACGGTTTGGAGAAGCCAGCTTCAGGGATGCGCAATCCTGGCAGCCGTGGCTGGCAGGGGTGGAGACTGGGGGGGGTTCGCACAAACAGCCTGCAGGGACAGGAACTAGATTCCGCTTGGCTAGCCCCAAGTTACGGGTGGGCACTCATGCAGGTGCTACCCGGCCACTTGAGCCCCAGTCTCTGCGTGCGGCTGAGGGACAGCCTCAGTCTGGGTCTAGAGCAGGCCATCAGACGTTGGGGGGGGCCCTCCCCCAAGTGGTCCTAGCCAGGGGTGGCCAGGTGGTAGCCAGGTGGGTGCAGGAGTGTGGGGACCACAGCCAGTGTGGGGCCCGCCTCCCCTACAAGCTTCCTTCGATGGCAACCCGGACCGGGTGGCCCTGTTCTTAAGTCAGGTCATAAGTTATTTTGACCTTTATGGTCGCCTCTACCCATCCCAATGGTCTATGGTGGTGGCTATCACTACCACGTTGACGGGGGAGGCTGCTGACTGGGTAGCAGATCTCCATACCGACCATGCCCATGAACTCACTGACGTTGGATTATTTCTGGAGGGGCTCCGGGGGAGGTTTGAAGATGAGACCCGGGCCCAAATAGCGGAGGGGGACCTTGTGGCTATTAAACAACGGGGCCGCCCCACGAGAGAGTATGTAAAGGAATTTAAGCGATTAGCAGGGAGAGTGCGGGGGTGGCCCGAACGCATGCTGGTCCACCATTTTCACCTGGGCCTAGATAGAGACCTTAGACAGGCATGCGTGTATAGGGGATTGCCGCCTCGGCTGTCAGACTGGTGTCGAGCGGCCATTGATTTGGATGTCGGTCTGAGGGAATTCCGAACGAAAGGGACTGTGGGACCACCTACCAGTCGGAGACAGACCGAGAGACTGCTGCCCAGCACAGGGGGACGGGAACGGGACGCACGGTCAACAGACCCCACCCGCCGGCCGCCGTTGCGGTGTTTTCGGTGTAATCAGGTGGGTCATAGAGCCTTGGAGTGCCCACTACCTCCAGTCCAGCCCATCAAACCAACGACTCCAGCGGCAGGCGGAAAGAACAGAGGACGGGCGCCACCAGAGAAGACCAAAGGGATCTCGCAGCCTAGACAAACCACAGATGGGACATTCCCACAGGAACACACCACCCATCCCGGGGTCGTTCCGGTGGTGGTACCGGAGAGTGAGGATGACGAGGACCTTGATGATCCTATGGTAAGTGGCCCCATACACCCGTTCCTTATCCCAATCACCTTGACATCCCTACGGGGATCGGGGCCCTTACGGCATGAAGCGCTAGTGGACTCGGGGTGCACCCGCTGTTTGATGCGACGTTCCTTGGCTGCCCAATTACAGGTGCGAGTGCGGCCCTTGCGAACCCCCATAACCTTCGAACAGATGGATGGATCCATCCTAGGTGGGGCACCGGCAACATACGTAACCGAGCCCATACAAATGACCATTGGGCCACACCATGAAACACTGCGCTTTATAGTGATAGAGACCATGATCGAACCTGTCATCTTGGGTTTAGCGTGGTTGGATAGATGGAAGCCTACCATTTGGTGGGAAGGGGGTTTCCGGAAGCTACGGCTCGACCCTGGCCCAAAACCGAAACACATACCTGACAGCTCGTTGAGGGCAGGTGGAGCGGGGACCGTCGATTTAGATGCCGCTGGCATACCACAAGTATATGCTGACCTGTCGGCGGTGTTCGATGAGACGGAGTGTGATATCCTACCGCCGCATCGACCCACTGACTGCGCTATCAAACTAATCCCAAACGTCAAACTCCCAAAGCCACGCATGTATGCCATGACGCCGCGGGAGGTGGAGGAGTTGCGGGCGTACATTGATAAAAATCTGGCAAGAGGGTTCATTCAGCCAAGCCGTTCGCACCTGGCCGCCCCCGTCCTCTTCAGGGAGAAGAAGGATGGCGGACTTCGTCTGTGTGTGGACTATCGCGGTTTGAATGCCGTCAGTGTGGAACCTCTTTATCCTCTTCCTTTGATGAAAGATCTCCTGGCAGCCTTGGCGACCGGAACGTATTTTACTAAGTTGGATTTGAGGGAAGCGTATTACCGAGTTCGGGTCAAGAAAGGGGACGAATGGAAAACCACTTTTAACTGCCCCCTAGGGAGTTACAAATTCTGTGTGATGCCCTTCGGCTTACAGGGCGCACCTGCTGTCTTCATGCAGCTAATTAATGAGGTGCTGCATGAGTTTCTTTACCGTGGCGTTCTAGTTTATCTGGATGATATCCTGATTTACACGAAAACCATGAAAGAACATGTTACACTAGTCCGGCGGGTGTTGCAGAAGCTACTAGATGCTCAACTTTATGTGAAAGCGTCTAAATGCGAGTTCCACCGTACACAGTTGGATTACCTCGGGTATCGCATTTCAAAGGACGGGGTGGAGATGGACCCCAAAAAAGTGGCTACTGTTCTGGAATGGCAAGCACCCACAACCCGACGCCAGTTGCAAAGCTTCCTCGGCTTCGCTAATTTTTATCGCAGTTTTATACCCACGTTTGCACACATCGCTCTACCACTAACTAACTTGCTGCGCACCAAAGGGGAGGCACCACCACGTCCCGGGCGGCTCCTGCACTGGACGCTCGAGTGCCAGGAGGCATTCGAAACTTTAAAACGGCAATTTGCTAAGGCGCCCGTGCTACAGCACCCGGACCAAACAAAGCCGTTTGTCGTACAGGTGGATGCAAGCGACGTGGCCGTGGGAGCTGTTTTGTTGCAAACGGATGCCCAGGGCCACCTCAGGCCATGTGCTTACACGTCAAAAAAGTTCAACCCCACAGAGAGGGGTTGGGCCATTTGGGAGAAGGAGGCCTTTGCTGTTCGCTGGGCCCTGCTCACGTGGCGACATTTACTAGAGGGGGCACAGATCCCGTTTGAGGTATGGACCGACCATCGGAATCTAATAGCATTGCAGACACCCCGCCGCCTGTCCCCCAAACAGGTGCGGTGGGCTCAGTATTTTCAGCGGTTCCGCTTTACTCTGAAGCACGTACCAGGGGGAAGGAACTTCCTAGCGGATGCTTTGTCACGCATGCCACAATTCCAAAGTCAGAGAGACGAGGTGGTTCAAGCTATGGTGCCAGGAGTACAGCCCGACCCACAGACAACAGCTCTCATAGCGCACAACACAAACGAGTGGAGGACTCGACTACAAAGGGAGGAGACAACAGATGACTGGTTACAAAACAACCAACACGTCCTTACCAAAAGGGATGGTCTCTTCTGGAAGGGGGAGCGAATATACGTCCCTTTGGGGGCTCGGACGAGCGTATTACACCGATGCCATGACTGCAGGGCTGCGGGACACTTTGGTTTCCTGAAGACGTACCATCTGGTCCGACGGCAGTTCTGGTGGCCGCATATGCGACAGGACGTGGAAGAGTATACCCGAGGCTGTTCCGTCTGCGCGAAAACGAAAGCGCGACCTGGCAAACCGCTCGGCCTCTTACACCCAGTCGCTACACCTACCCAGCCATGGGAAGACATAGGAATGGACTTTATCGTAGACTTACCAGAAAGCAATGGGAATACCGTGATCTGGACTATCGTTGATTTGTTCTCGAAGCAAGCCCATTTCATTCCCTGTCATGGCCTACCAACAGCTCGACGCCTGACGAAACTATTCATCCAACACATCTATAGGTTACACGGTGTCCCCCGTCGTATTATTTCTGATAGGGGGGTGCAATTCACGGCCCGATTCTGGCGCAACTTTATACGGGCTATAGGGTCATCTCAAGGACTTAGCTCTGCTTACCATCCCAGCACGAATGGAGCAGCAGAGCGGGCAAATGCGATGATAGAGCGTTATCTCCGCTGTTACGTATCCTATCAACAACACGATTGGGCAACGTTATTACCCTTCGCTGAAGTGGCCTATAATAACACGGTTCACAGTAGCACTGGGTTCACCCCCTTTCGTATAACAACAGGGCGGGAGTTTGTAGCCATCCCAGAGCTAGATCAGGCACCAGGGACGGCGGTGATGCCAGCAGAATGGGCAGAAAAGCTCACAGCCGTATGGCCACAAGTGAGAGACGCACTAGAGAGGACAGCAAAGGACTACAAAACACAAGCCGACAAAAAGAGGATGGCCCCTTGCCGTCCATTACAGATAGGGGATATGGTATATCTATCAACCAAGTACCTTAAATTGAAAGTACCCTGTCGTAAATTAGGGCCTAAATACCTAGGGCCCTTCCCGATTACTAAGCTCATAAATCCTGTAACAGTAGCGCTCAAGCTGCCGCCATTACTGGGAAAAATCCACCCCGTGTTTCATATAAGTCTCCTGAAGCTCGTTCCCCCTGGCCCAGACCCGCATACCCGTCCTGGCCCAACCACAGGGGACCATTATGAAGTGGAGGAAATCTTAGACTCCAAAATGAAAGGGGGTAAAGTGTGGTACTTGATTCGGTGGAAGGGATATCACCATGAGGAGGCATCCTGGGTGTCCGCCCCAAACGTAAACGCTAAACGATTAGTCAAACAGTTTCATAAGACGCATCCCCAGAAGCCGCGATAGGCTACTAATCTTGTGATTTTCCCTTACAGAAGGACTCGTGGTGAAGGAGGAGCCGCCTGTCGAGCCAAGCAACAGGCTCGACAACATTACCTGCACAGGGGGGGGGGGTGCACTGGTGATGGGAGCACTCAGGAATAGGCGGACGTGTGCGGGGTGGGGAAGACGGGGCGACGGTATTAGGGCTTCAACACACCAACTGCTGTATTTGCTGACACCCTCACTGCAGAGACGCCGGC
>CM075961.1:16230075-16235075 GCA_038048745.1 Coluber constrictor foxii
AGGTATTTTCTGCAACGCAGTCAGAAAGTAGTTCCCCGACAGCTTTACAGAAGTTTTCAGCTGTCAGAGCAGGGTTTCAGGAAGAAGAGCAACAATTTCTTACTGGGGTAGAAATTGCAGAAAGTCTTCAAGTTTTTCCTGTCATACAGACGATTAATCCCCAGGGACAAGCTCAATATAAGTGGAATCCTTTGCCATGTAAAGTTTTGAGAGCGCAGAGGAAAGGCATCACAGAGAAAGATTTGTGTTCCACCTATACTATGCTAAAGATAATGGAGATTAGCTCCCAGACTGATCCATTATCAGTTGCTTCTTCACAAGAGCCAGTTAGTGAGGTCAGAGCAGAATTTGGAATTGATAAACTGTCTCTTTTAACTTCTTCACCTCCAAGTTATTCTAATGTGGTTCTCTGTCCTTCTTCTCCAGAATCTCTGACTTTGTCTCTTTCAGTTCCTATTGACATAGGTCAAATTGCTAAACTTTCTAACTCTGATCAGACTTCTTTTCAAAACTTTGTGAAATCCTGTAAAAAGGATTCCTCCATGCCTGAATTATTATCTGGTCAATCTCATCAGGGTCAATTAACAGGACAACAGATCCTGTTAGGAGAAAAACTGCCTCTTTTAACTCCTTCCTCTCCAGAATCTCTGATTTTGCCAATTGCAGACTGGGAAAAACTGTCTTCTCAAAATGCTAACGCTGATTGTAAGCAAGCTTTGCAGACTTTAAAAGCTACAAATGATTATACCTTGTCTGATATGCTGCAAGTCTGCCAGGATATGAGTTCTGAAACTTATAAAATGCATCTTTTAACTGTTCCTATACAAAAAAGGCAGCGTGCTACTGGCAATTGTTTTAAATGTAGTAATTTTGCCAGAGGCTTGGTGGAAGGAATAAAAAGTGAATCTCATATGTTTCCTGAAGATTGGAAGCAAGTTTTTCTAATGATTTTGACTTCAATACAATATATTGTTTGGGACAGAGCTAAAAAGAGTATCTTTTCCATAGCCATGTCGCTTCCCCCAGTCTCTTCCTACCTATCTAGCCAAATCAGATAAGGCTGGGCTTGATTTAATCACTCAGGAAATCTCTGGAAGTTAAGTTGATTCCTTCTTTTACCTCACCTCGATCTTCTTCTCATAAAGAAAGGTATTTTTTGAATTTTGGTGTTATTATACTGAAACTCTTCCTAAAAATTCCTGATCAATCTTCTATTGCTCAATTGCTTTTGCTCCCCTATTGAATCCCATGTTCTGGCACAGGAGCACGTGGGGATGCTGGTTTTGATTATACCTTTCCTTCTGTGACTTTAGTTCAGTCTGTTTCTTCCTTTCTTAATTCTGTATTTGAATAAGAAATCTTTTCAAGGGTTCCTTGACACTGAAGTTTTGTGATGCATATGAGAGATTCAATTCTCTACAAGAATTGGTAAATTCTTTTGCTCTGCAACTTTAAATTTTGGATATTCATACTAATATTGGGGATTGGAACCTTCTTTCTTTTTTTAAAAAAAAAAATATAAACTGATTTTGGAATGGCTCTTTTCTCTTAAGTGACTCTCTGCCGCACCGTGTGCTATTTTACATAATAGCAAGCCAAAATGATTTCATTGGCATGTTTTACCACAGGGCATGCTTAATTCTCCTACTTTGTGTCAGTATTTTGTGGACAATGCAATGCAACTATTTTGTGAGATATTTTTATCTTATTTGGTATATCATTATATGATATTTTAATTGGAGTTCAAAAATACGACCTAATTGGCTTTCTGAAATATAAAATGATTTATGTGTCTATGGATTGTAAATTGTCCCAGAATAAATACAGCTGCACGTTCCTTATCTGTATTTAGGACATCTACTGTTGTAGTCTTTTTCTGCTCAGGCTTTTCCTCATTTAAAGTCAAAGTAATTAGAATTTTTAACATATGAGAAAAACTTTACAGGGTTACATAGAAAAATCAAAGATGTTTTAGGATATAAAAAAGGGTTACATCTTACAGTTCAAACAGACTAACCTTAAAACGCTATGTTTGCATTTCTTTCTTGCCTGCTTTCCTAGAAACAAATAAACTGATTCTACTCTCAAGCAGCTGACCTCCAATCATTTTTGAAGCAATCTCCAAGCCGGGAGTTTTGAATTCCAATAATCCTTAAAGGGAAAAAGGCTTCTTTTTCCTTCCAACACCTTTCTCTAAGCTACTGCTGAAGTTATAGCCTTGGGGCATACTCGAGCCTCTCAAAGAAATGTAACTGACTTAATGAATATTGTTCTTTCTATTTCAAAATCTGACTTTCATTTTTATTTTTGGAATAATTTATCTCTTCAGTGTTTTTCCACTGACTATTTAGGCTGTCTTTCATATCATCTGCTTAAAGATTTTAGATTTATTTGCTTAATGATTTCCTTCTTTCCTATTCATCCATTGTTTCCTTCTCCACTATCGCAAGCTCTTTGTTTTTTGATGGAGGAGGGACGAGAGAGGTAATTGCTTATAAAGATCCTAATGAAGACATTGGAAAATTTCCTCTCAACGTTCAGAATTGTCTGTTGTTATCTTAGCTTTCCACATTTGTTTTCTCAACAGCTTTTAACTTTGATCTCTGACTCTCAGTATGTGTGTCAACTGATTTTTAATTTTTAGGTACTTATATCACGCCCAGGATTGACTCCAATCTTATGGCTTTATTTCTCACTTTACAGCAATTATTACGAGATCAGAAACATTTCTAGGCTTCTTTCTGAAGGCAACAGTCATGATGATATTGTTGTTCATGTTTAACCTATTTTGTTTACAGATCCAATTTTAAATCATTTTTTTTATCAAAATGCCAGAGGATTGGCACAAGCTTGCCACATTCTACTACAGCAAGCAAAGCAAATTGTCTCATCCTGTCCCCAATGCTTTGGGGCATCCCTTCAGGAGACAGGGGAGTTAATCCCCGTGGTCTCACCTCTAATCAATGATGGCAAATAGATATTACCCATGTTCCTTCTTTTGCTCTTTGGAGATATCTTCATGTAAACATTGATACTTTTCCTTATTTTATTTGGGCTACTTCTCAGAAAGGAGAAGTCACTAAACATGTTATTAATCATTGTATTCAAACATTTGCTGTCATGGGCCTACCTTCTACCTTAAAAACAAACAATGGCCTTGCATATTGTAGTTGCTCCTTTGCTGACTTTTGTGACAAATGGCAAATAAAACATCTTTTTGGAGCAAATTTTACATTAAAATCTGCTTTGGATAAACATAAAAACAAAAAGGAGGGATATTCCTATAGATCTTCCTGGTAAACAGGAATGGTTGAATAAAGTTCTGTTTACTCTGAATCATCTTAATATCAAAAATTTTTTTATCAACTCCAGTAAATGATCATTTTGGAAGTAGAATAAATCATCCCCAGCCACAGGTAATGTATAGATTATTGTCTAACCCTGAATGGCATGGAACTGTTCCCTTATTGACGTGGGGACAGGGAGATGCTGCTGTGCTTACTTCTACAGGTCCAGTATGGATCCTTGCTTGGTGTGTGAAACCATGGAAGGATGGTGTGGCACCAAGTACTGAAAAACCCAAGTAAACTTCTCACTCAGCCTGCAGAACCCTCAGCAGGACCGGATCGAGTACTTTGTCAGAAACATCAAGTGATCTGAGGGAAGATTAAAGCCCTCTCTGCTCAATCTACAAAATTGCTACAGGTAAAGGACATACTGCAGACACCAGAGAACTTTTTAGTAGCAGCGTTTCCTTGTTTAAATGCTAATTCTGTAACCATTATTATGTGTATTCTTTTTATGTGTATTTTTACTCCTTGTGCGGCTACAATGACTTTGCAAAATGGAATTCCAGAGCAAGGACTTTGGGAACAAAATTCCTACATATGGGATGTGCAAAATGTCTCTCATTTAATAAACAGGACAGATTGCTGGATCTGCATGCACATTCCCCTACATGCCAAAGGAGGACTTTTAATCCATGCTATTCCTTTTAATGAAATTGGATGGAAACAACATCTTTGGATCTCTGGAACGCTACAAAATGAAGATGTTAATTATCCTATTTTAGCTAGGTAGTTTTATAAAATTGTTATGCTTTAGATATTATTTTAGCAGCCAAGGGTGGTATATGTGCTTTGATTCATTCACATTGTTTTATATATATATATATCACTGATCATAAGGCAAATGTTTCAGCTACAATTGAGCACATGGAAAACATGATTGCAAATAATCCACTTGGCTTCACTATTCCACAATCCCCATGGGAGTGGTTATGGTCTTGGCTCCCAGATTTTGGATGGATACAACAAATAGTATTCATCATTATATTTGTAATCATTATATTGATTTGTTGTTGCTGTTGCATACAATGTATACATGGGTTCTTAGCAATATTTCATCCAAAAATTCGGCCCTCCAAATCTGAAATTAGGTAAGCTTGCAAAATATTAAAACAATGAAAAATAAAAAAGGAGGAGATGTGGTGTTAATGTTTTATCTCAGAGATCGGCAAACCGTCCTGAGTAAACAATATCAACACATGGCCTTAATCTCATCAGGACAGTAAGACAGGATATCTGGCAGAAACCCTAAACCTTATCTCAAATATGCAAGACCCTGAGCATTGTCTGAGGACCCTCACGTAGGCATTGTTTGTTACAGGAAACATGAGGGGGACACGAGGTGTCCATGTGAAAATCATGAGCTTTCTTTAGCCAATGAGAACAAGTAAATGTCTTGCCATGCAGCTGTAAAATGACAATAAAAAGGGAGCCTTTTGGATGGAGTCGGTGTGCCTTATCACCAAGGTGCCCTCTCACCAAGGAGCCTTCCCATGAACCATCATTCCTGCCTACGCGTCTTTGTTCATCGAAGCAACATCGACAGACAGACAGACAGACAGACAGATAGATAGATAGATAGATAGATAGATAGATAGATAGATAGATATGAAGGATGGATGGATGAATGGATGGATGGATGGATAGGTAGAT
>CM075961.1:16240075-16242575 GCA_038048745.1 Coluber constrictor foxii
CCCAAGAATTTCGGGAGCTAGCGCCATACATGACAGGGTGGTCAGAGGTAGCCTTGCTGGAAGGGTTCAAAGACGGGCTGAATGATGAAATCTACCACGACTGTAGAGCACGGGGGGTTCCCGAAGATCTGGACAGTTGGTACATAGCAGCTGAGGATGCAGAAATTGAGATAAGCCGTAGCCGACTACGGAGGGGGCGTGCCGGGGAACCCTCATTCTCCTACCACCGCAAGGAAGCCCCAAAGATGGCTGGGGGAAGGCCGGAAACCAAACCCAAGCCGAAGCCTTTCACTTGTTTTAAGTGCGGCATAGAAGGACACCGGGCCGCTGAGTGCTCCTCCAGGCCAGTGCCAAAACCTGCCAGCAGAGCACCAAAGAAGATGGACAAAACACCCGCAAAAGTTCGTGAAGTCGCGCTGGAGGGGGAAGTCGTAGAGTTCGCTCCCCGGACCAAGGGGGAGTTGGGAACTCCGACCAACGCGGACGACAGCGAGACCGACTCCGACTCCGATGATCTGGTGAGTCACACTGAGGGGCCCCTACTCATCCCCATAGAACTTAAAGTACCATCCACAGGGGCCCATGCACAGATGCCAGCCTTATTAGACTCTGGGTGCACCAGGTGCATTATCAGCCCGAAAGTAGTAGAAAAGATGGGCCTGGGACTGAGGGAGCTGAAAAGGCCTATTGCATTCTGCCAGCTAGATGGGTCGATGGCAGGCGGGACCCTAACTAGTTCCATAACGGAACCCATTGAAATGAAATTAGGGGACCACGTAGAGACTCTCAGTTTTGTGGTGGCCCCTAGCATGGAACGACCCCTCATTCTCGGCTTGCCCTGGCTACGGAAATGGAACCCGCGAATTAACTGGAAAACGGGGGTTCTGCGCATTCGCACTAGTAAACCACCGCCTAAAGGGGAGGAGACCCCCCTTGAAAACAGAGGGGGCCCTGAAGAAGCGGAAGTGGCAATAGACCACATAGAAGGGGAGGAGAAAATTCCAAAAGAGTATTGGGATCTCCGTGAAGTTTTTAGCGAGAAGGCCTCGGATGTGCTACCCCCCCACAGGGCTACAGACTGTGCTATTGAGATACTCCCGGGAGTGAAGCTCCCTAAGCCAAAGATTTATCCTATGACCCCTCGTGAACTGGGGGAACTACGAAATTTTATTGACAAAAACCTAGAACGGGGCTTCATCCAACCAGCCAGACCACGAGTGGCCGCACCAGTTTTATTTAGAGAAAAGAAAGATGGTTCCTTTCGTTTGGTAGTTGACTATAGAAACCTAAACGCGATTTGCGTGGAAAACGTCTACCCCTTACCCCTCATGAAGGACATGTTGGCTCACTTAGGGAAGGGGAAGATTTTTACCAAATTGGATTTACGGGAGGCTTATTACAGGGTGCGCATCAAGGAAGGGGATGAATGGAAAACTGCATTTAACTGTCCCCTGGGGTGTTTCCAGTTCCGAGTGCTCCCGTTTGGACTACAAGGGGCTCCTGCAGTATTCATGCAATTAATCAACGAAATTTTGCATGAGCATTTGTATAAGGGGGTGCTCGTTTATTTGGATGACATTCTTATCTACTCTGACAACATGGCCGACCATGTAAGATTAGTACGCACCGTCCTGAAAAAACTTAGGGCTGCTGAACTGTATGCAAAGCTTTCTAAATGTGAGTTCCACCAAACCAAAATTGACTATCTTGGCTATCGCATCTCCCCGGAGGGAATAGAAATGGACCCTGCAAAGGTTCAGGCGGTGTTAGAATGGACAGCGCCACGCACCCGCAAGCAGTTGCAGAGTTTTTTGGGGTTTGCTAACTTTTATCGACAGTTCATCCCCTCGTTTGCCAAAATCGCATTGCCAATAACTAATCTCCTGAAAACAAAGGGTGAAGAAAAACCAAAACCCTCCAAACCTCTGGAATGGACTATGGACTGTCAGGCCGCATTCGAAAAACTGAAACGGCTATTTGCTGCTGAACCGGTCCTAAAGCACCCAGATATGGACGAACCTTTCGTGGTACAGGCAGATGCCAGTGATGTCGCAGTAGGGGCTGTACTTTTGCAAAAGAATGCGGATGGAAAATTACAGCCTTGTGCCTACACGTCCCGGAAACTATCCGAAACCGAAAGGAGATGGGCCATATGGGAAAAGGAGGCTTTCGCCGTACGCTGGGCACTTCTAACCTGGAGGCACTTTCTCGAAGGAGCTAAACATCCTTTTGAAGTTTGGACTGACCATAAAAATCTCGAAGCTTTGAAAACCCCACGTAAGCTGTCGCCAAAACAAGTGCGCTGGGCCCAACACTTCAACCGTTTTAATTTCACTTTGCGCTACCTTCCTGGCGGGAAGAATTTCATGGCAGATGCTTTGTCCAGATTGCCTCAGTACAACAGCACCAGGGAGGAAGTTGTCCGACCAATTGTCCCGTCAGCCCAACTGGCGGCACCAGTGACTACCCGAGCACAGTCGAAAAGTGACCCGAGTCTGTC
>CM075961.1:16270075-16277575 GCA_038048745.1 Coluber constrictor foxii
TAGATAGATAGATAGATAGATAGATGATAGATAGATAGACAGACAGACAGACAGACAGATAGATAGATAGATAGATAGATAGATAGACATGAAGGATGGATGGATGAATGGATGGATGGATGGATAGGTAGATAAGTAGATAGATAGATATGATGGATGGATGGATGGATGGATGGATGGATAGATAGAGAGATAGAGAGATAAATGGATGGATGGATGGATGGATGGATAGATAGAGGGATAGATAGAGAGATAGATAGATGATAGATTCGATAGAGATAGATAGATAGATAGATAGATAGATAGATAGATAGATATGAAGGATGGATGGATGGATGGATGGATAGATAGATAGATAGATAGATAGATAGATAGATAGATAGATAGATAGATAGATAGGATGGATGGATGGATGGATGGATGGATGGATGGATTCATAGATTGATAGAGAGATAGATAGATGATAGATAGATAGATAGATAGATAGATAGGATGGATGGATGGATGGATGGATAGATAGATAGAGAGATAGATAGTAGATAGATAGATAGATAGATAGATAAATATTATCGATGTATAGATAGATAGATAGATAGATAGATAGATAGATAGATAGATAGATGATAGATAGATAGGATGGATATGATGGATGGGTGGATTTAAAGATATATAGTTGTATATGATAGAGATAGATAGATAGATAGGTAGAAAGATAGATAGATAGATAGATAGATAGATAGATAGATAGATAGATAGATAGATAGATGATAGATAGATAGACAGACAGACAGATAGATAGATAGATAGATAGATAGATAGATAGATAGATATGAAGGATGGATGGATGAATGGATGGATGGATGGATAGGTAGATAAGTAGATAGATAGATATGATGGATGGATGGATGGATGGATGGATGGATGGATAGATAGAGAGATAGAGAGATAAATGGATGGATGGATGGATGGATGGATAGATAGAGGGATAGATAGAGAGATAGATAGATGATAGATTCGATAGAGATAGATAGATAGATAGATAGATAGATAGATAGATAGATAGATAGATAGATATGATGGATGGATGGATGGATGGATGGATGGATAGATAGATAGATAGATAGATAGATAGATAGATAGATAGATAGATAGATAGATAGATAGATAGATAGATAGATAGGATGGATGGATGGATGGATGGATGGATGGATGGATTCATAGATTGATAGAGAGATAGATAGATGATAGATAGATAGATAGATAGATAGATAGATAGATAGGATGGATGGATGGATGGATGGATAGATAGATAGAGAGATAGATAGTAGATAGATAGATAGATAGATAGATAGATAGATATTATCGATGTATAGATAGATAGATAGATAGATAGATAGATAGATGATAGATAGATAGGATGGATATGATGGATGGGTGGATTTAAAGATATATAGTTGTATATGATAGAGATAGATAGATAGATAGATAGATAGATAGATAGATAGATAGATAGATAGATATTATCGATGTATAGATAGATAGATAGATAGATAGATAGATAGATAGATAGATAGATAGATGATAGATAGATAGGATGGATATGATGGATGGGTGGATTTAAAGATATATAGTTGTATATGATAGAGATAGATAGATAGATAGATAGATAGATAGATTGATAGATAGATGATAGACAGACAGACAGACAGACAGATAGATAGATAGATAGATAGATAGATAGATAGATAGATAGATAGATATGAAGGATGGATGGATGAATGAATGGATGGATGGATAGGTAGATATGTAGATAGATAGATATGATGGATGTATAAATAGATAGATAGATAGATGATAGATAGATAGATAGATAGATAGATAGATAGATAGATAGATAGATAGGATGGATATGATGGATGGGTGGATTTAAAGATATATAGTTGTATATGATAGAGATAGATAGATAGATAGGTAGAAAGATAGATAGATAGATAGATAGATAGATAGATAGATAGATAGATGATAGATAGATAGACAGACAGACAGACAGATAGATAGATAGATAGATAGATAGATATGAAGGATGGATGGATGAATGGATGGATGGATGGATAGGTAGATAAGTAGATAGATAGATATGATGGATGGATGGATGGATGGATGGATGGATAGATAGAGAGATAGAGAGATAAATGGATGGATGGATGGATGGATGGATAGATAGAGGGATAGATAGAGAGATAGATAGATGATAGATAGATAGATAGATAGATAGATAGATAGATAGGATGGATGGATGGATGGATGGATGGATGGATTCATAGATTGATAGAGAGATAGATAGATGATAGATAGATAGATAGATAGATAGATAGATAGATAGATAGGATGGATGGATGGATGGATAGATAGATAGAGAGATAGATAGTAGATAGATAGATAGATAGATAGATAGATAGATATTATCGATGGATAGATAGATAGATAGATAGATAGATAGATAGATAGATAGATAGATAGATAGATAGATAGATAGATAGGATGGATGGATGGATGGATGGATGGATGGATGGATTCATTGATTGATAGAGAGATAGATAGATGATAGATAGATAGATAGATAGATAGATAGATAGATATGAAGGATGGATGGATGAATGGATGGATGGATGGATAGGTAGATAAGTAGATAGATAGATATGATGGATGTATAAATAGATAGATAGATAGATAGATAGATAGATAGATAGATAGATAGATAGATAGATAGATAGATAGATAGATAGGATGGATATGATGGATGGGTGGATTTAAAGATATATAGTTGTATATGATAGAGATAGATAGATAGATAGGTAGAAAGATAGATAGATAGATAGATAGATAGATAGATAGATAGATAGATGATAGATAGACAGACAGACAGACAGACAGATAGATAGATAGATAGATAGATAGATAGATATGAAGGATGGATGGATGAATGGATGGATGGATGGATAGGTAGATAAGTAGATAGATAGATATGATGGATGGATGGATGGATGGATGGATGGATAGATAGAGAGATAGAGAGATAAATGGATGGATGGATGGATGGATGGATAGATAGAGGGATAGATAGAGAGATAGATAGATGATAGATTCGATAGAGATAGATAGATAGATAGATAGATAGATAGATAGATAGATAGATAGATAGATAGATATGAAGGATGGATGGATAGATAGATAGATAGATAGATAGATAGATAGATAGATAGATAGATAGATAGATAGATAGATAGGATGGATGGATGGATGGATGGATGGATGGATGGATGGATGGATGGATGGATGGATTCATAGATTGATAGAGAGATAGATAGATGATAGATAGATAGATAGATAGATAGATAGATAGGATGGATGGATGGATGGATGGATAGATAGATAGAGAGATAGATAGTAGATAGATAGATAGATAGATAGATAGATAGATAGATAGATATTATCGATGTATAGATAGATAGATAGATAGATAGATAGATAGATAGATGATAGACAGACAGACAGACAGACAGACAGACAGACAGACAGATAGATAGATAGATAGATAGATAGATAGATAGATAGATATGAAGGATGGATGGATGAATGGATGGATGGATGGATAGGTAGATAAGTAGATAGATAGATATGATGGATGTATAAATAGATAGATAGATAGATAGATAGATAGATAGATAGATAGATAGATAGATAGATAGATAGATAGATAGATAGATAGATAGGATGGATATGATGGATGGGTGGATTTAAAGATATATAGTTGTATATGATAGATATAGATAGATAGATAGGTAGATAGATAGATAGATAGATAGATAGATAGATAGATGATAGATAGACAGACAGACAGATAGATAGATAGATAGATAGATAGATAGATAGATAGATAGATATGAAGGATGGATGGATGAATGGATGGATGGATGGATAGGTAGATAAGTAGATAGATAGATATGATGGATGGATGGATGGATGGATGGATGGATAGATAGAGAGATAGAGAGATAAATGGATGGATGGATGGATGGATGGATGGATAGATAGAGGGATAGATAGAGAGATAGATAGATGATAGATAGATAGATAGATAGATAGATAGATAGATAGATAGGATGGATGGATGGATGGATGGATGGATGGATGGATTCATAGATTGATAGAGAGATAGATAGATGATAGATAGATAGATAGATAGATAGATAGATAGATAGGATGGATGGATGGATGGATGGATAGATAGATAGAGAGATAGATAGTAGATAGATAGATAGATAGATAGATATTATCGATGTATAGATAGATAGATAGATAGATAGATAGATAGATAGATAGATAGATGATAGATAGATAGGATGGATATGATGGATGGGTGGATTTAAAGATATATAGTTGTATATGATAGAGATAGATAGATAGATAGAAAGATAGATAGATAGATTGATATATAGATAGATAGATAGATAGATAGATATTATCGATAGATAGATATTATCGATGGATAGAGAGATAGAGAGATAGATGATAGATAGATAGATAGATAGATAGATAGATAGATAGATAGATATTATCGATGTATAGATAGATAGATAGATAGATAGATAGATAGATAGATAGATAGATAGATAGATAGATAGATATGAAGGATGGATGGATGGATGGATAGATAGATAGATAGATAGATAGATAGATAGATAGATAGATAGATAGATAGATAGATAGATAGGATGGATGGATGGATGGATGGATGGATGGATGGATGGATGGATGGATGGATGGATTCATAGATTGATAGAGAGATAGATAGATGATAGATAGATAGATAGATAGATAGATAGATAGATAGATAGATAGATAGATAGATAGATAGATAGATAGATAGATATTATCGATGTATAGATAGATAGATAGATAGATAGATAGATAGATAGATAGATAGATAGATAGATGATAGATAGATAGGATGGATATGATGGATGGGTGGATTTAAAGATATATAGTTGTATATGATAGAGATAGATAGATAGATAGGTAGAAAGATAGATAGATAGATAGATAGATAGATAGATAGATATTATCGATGTATAGATAGATAGATAGATAGATAGATAGATAGATAGATAGATAGATAGATAGATAGATAGATGATAGATAGATAGATAGATAGATAGATGATAGATAGATAGGATGGATATGATGGATGGGTGGATTTAAAGATATATAGTTGTATATGATAGAGATAGATAGATATATAGATAGATAGATTGATAGATAGATGATAGACAGACAGACAGACAGACAGACAGACAGATAGATAGATAGATAGATAGATAGATAGATAGATATGAAGGATGGATGGATGAATGGATGGATGGATGGATAGGTAGATATGTAGATAGATAGATATGATGGATGTATAAATAGATAGATAGATAGATGATAGATAGATAGATAGATAGATAGATAGGATGGATATGATGGATGGGTGGATTTAAAGATATATAGTTGTATATGATAGAGATAGATAGATAGATAGGTAGAAAGATAGATAGATAGATAGATAGATAGATAGATAGATAGATAGATGATAGATAGATAGACAGACAGACAGATAGATAGATAGATAGATAGATAGATATGAAGGATGGATGGATGAATGGATGGATGGATGGATGGATAGGTAGATAAGTAGATAGATAGATATGATGGATGGATGGATGGATGGATGGATGGATAGATAGAGAGATAGAGAGATAAATGGATGGATGGATGGATGGATGGATAGATAGAGGGATAGATAGAGAGATAGATAGATGATAGATAGATAGATAGATAGATAGATAGATAGATAGATAGATAGGATGGATGGATGGATGGATGGATGGATGGATGGATGGATTCATAGATTGATAGAGAGATAGATAGATGATAGATAGATAGATAGATAGATAGATAGATAGATAGATAGGATGGATGGATGGATGGATAGATAGATAGATAGAGAGATAGATAGTAGATAGATAGATAGATAGATAGATAGATAGATAGATATTATCGATGTATAGATAGATAGATAGATAGATAGATAGATAGATAGATAGATAGATAGATAGATAGATAGGATGGATATGATGGATGGGTGGATTTAAAGATATATAGTTGTATATGATAGAGATAGATAGATAGATAGGTAGAAAGATAGATAGATAGATAGATAGATAGATAGATAGATAGATAGATAGATGATAGATAGATAGACAGACAGACAGACAGATAGATAGATAGATAGATAGATAGATAGATAGATAGATAGATAGATATGAAGGATGGATGGATGAATGGATGGATGGATGGATAGGTAGATAAGTAGATAGATAGATATGATGGATGGATGGATGGATGGATGGATGGATGGATGGATAGATAGAGAGATAGAGAGATAAATGGATGGATGGATGGATGGATGGATAGATAGAGGGATAGATAGAGAGATAGATAGATGATAGATAGATAGATAGATAGATAGATAGATAGATAGATAGATAGGATGGATGGATGGATGGATGGATGGATGGATGGATGGATGGATGGATGGATTCATAGATTGATAGAGAGATAGATAGATGATAGATAGATAGATAGATAGATAGATAGATAGATAGATAGATATGAAGGATGGATGGATGAATGGATGGATGGATGGATAGGTAGATAAGTAGATAGATAGATATGATGGATGTATAGATAGATAGATAGATAGATAGATAGATAGATAGATAGATAGATAGATAGATAGATAGATAGATAGATAGATAGGATGGATATGATGGATGGGTGGATTTAAAGATATATAGTTGTATATGATAGAGATAGATAGATAGATAGGTAGAAAGATAGATAGATAGATAGATAGATAGATAGATAGATAGATAGATAGATGATAGATAGATAGACAGACAGACAGATAGATAGATAGATAGATAGATAGATAGATATGAAGGATGGATAGATGAATGGATGGATGGATGGATAGGTAGATAAGTAGATAGATAGATATGATGGATGGATGGATGGATGGATGGATGGATAGATAGAGAGATAGAGAGATAAATGGATGGATGGATGGATGGATGGATAGATAGAGGGATAGATAGAGAGATAGATAGATGATAGATTCGATAGAGATAGATAGATAGATAGATAGATAGATAGATAGATAGATATGAAGGATGGATGGATAGATAGATAGATAGATAGATAGATAGATAGATAGATAGATAGATAGATAGATAGATAGATAGATAGATAGGATGGATGGATGGATGGATGGATGGATGGATGGATGGATGGATGGATTCATAGATTGATAGAGAGATAGATAGATGATAGATAGATAGATAGATAGATAGATAGATAGATAGATAGGATGGATGGATGGATGGATGGATAGAT
>CM075961.1:16282575-16287575 GCA_038048745.1 Coluber constrictor foxii
AGATAGATAGATAGATAGATAGATAGATAGATGATAGATAGATAGGATGGATATGATGGATGGGTGGATTTAAAGATATATAGTTGTATATGATAGAGATAGATAGATAGATAGATAGATAGATTGATAGATAGATGATAGACAGACAGACAGACAGACAGACAGATAGATAGATAGATAGATAGATAGATAGATAGATAGATAGATAGATATGAAGGATGGATGGATGAATGGATGGATGTATGGATAGGTAGATAAGTAGATAGATAGATATGATGGATGTATAAATAGATAGATAGATAGATAGATAAATAGATAGATAGATAGATAGATAGATAGATAGATAGATAGATAGATAGATAGATAGATAGGATGGATATGATGGATGGGTGGATTTAAAGATATATAGTTGTATATGATAGATATAGATAGATAGGTAGGTAGGTAGATAGATAGATAGATAGATAGATAGATAGATGATAGATAGACAGACAGACAGACAGACAGACAGATAGATAGATAGATAGATAGATAGATAGATATGAAGGATGGATGGATGAATGGATGGATGGATGGATAGGTAGATAAGTAGATAGATAGATATGATGGATGGATGGATGGATGGATGGATGGATGGATGGATAGATAGAGAGATAGAGAGATAAATGGATGGATGGATGGATGGATGGATAGATAGAGGGATAGATAGAGAGATAGATAGATGATAGATAGATAGATAGATAGATAGATAGATAGGATGGATGGATGGATGGATGGATGGATGGATGGATGGATGGATTCATAGATTGATAGAGAGATAGATAGATGATAGATAGATAGATAGATAGATAGATAGATAGATAGATAGGATGGATATGATGGATGGGTGGATTTAAAGATATATAGTTGTATATGATAGATATAGATAGATAGATAGGTAGATAGATAGATAGATAGATAGATAGATAGATAGATGATAGATAGACAGACAGACAGATAGATAGATAGATAGATAGATAGATAGATAGATATGAAGGATGGATGGATGAATGGATGGATGGATGGATAGGTAGATAAGTAGATAGATAGATATGATGGATGGATGGATGGATGGATGGATGGATAGATAGAGAGATAGAGAGATAAATGGATGGATGGATGGATGGATGGATGGATGGATAGATAGAGGGATAGATAGAGAGATAGATAGATGATAGATAGATAGATAGATAGATAGATAGATAGATAGATAGATAGGATGGATGGATGGATGGATGGATGGATGGATGGATTCATAGATTGATAGAGAGATAGATAGATGATAGATAGATAGATAGATAGATAGATAGATAGATAGGATGGATGGATGGATGGATGGATAGATAGATAGAGAGATAGATAGTAGATAGATAGATAGATAGATAGATATTATCGATGTATAGATAGATAGATAGATAGATAGATAGATAGATAGATAGATAGATAGATAGATAGATAGATGATAGATAGATAGGATGGATATGATGGATGGGTGGATTTAAAGATATATAGTTGTATATGATAGAGATAGATAGATAGATAGAAAGATAGATAGATAGATTGTTATATAGATAGATAGATAGATAGATAGATATTATCGATAGATAGATATTATCGATGGATAGAGAGATAGAGAGATAGATAGTAGATAGATAGATAGATAGATAGATAGATAGATAGATAGATAGATAGATAGATATTATCGATGTATAGATAGATAGATAGATAGATAGATAGATAGATAGATAGATAGATAGATAGATAGATAGATAGATAGATAGATAGATATGAAGGATGGATGGATGGATGGATAGATAGATAGATAGATAGATAGATAGATAGATAGATAGATAGATAGATAGATAGATAGATAGGATGGATGGATGGATGGATGGATGGATGGATGGATGGATGGATGGATGGATGGATTCATAGATTGATAGAGAGATAGATAGATGATAGATAGATAGATAGATAGATAGATAGATAGATTGATAGATAGATAGATAGATAGATAGATAGATAGATAGATAGATAGATATTATCGATGTATAGATAGATAGATAGATAGATAGATAGATAGATAGATAGATAGATAGATAGATGATAGATAGATAGGATGGATATGATGGATGGGTGGATTTAAAGATATATAGTTGTATATGATAGAGATAGATAGATAGATAGGTAGAAAGATAGATAGATAGATAGATAGATAGATAGATAGATATTATCGATGTATAGATAGATAGATAGATAGATAGATAGATAGATAGATAGATAGATAGATAGATGATAGATAGATAGATAGATAGATAGATGATAGATAGATAGGATGGATATGATGGATGGGTGGATTTAAAGATATATAGTTGTATATGATAGAGATAGATAGATATATAGATAGATAGATTGATAGATAGATGATAGACAGACAGACAGACAGACAGACAGACAGATAGATAGATAGATAGATAGATAGATAGATAGATATGAAGGATGGATGGATGAATGGATGGATGGATGGATAGGTAGATATGTAGATAGATAGATATGATGGATGTATAAATAGATAGATAGATAGATGATAGATAGATAGATAGATAGATAGATAGGATGGATATGATGGATGGGTGGATTTAAAGATATATAGTTGTATATGATAGAGATAGATAGATAGATAGGTAGAAAGATAGATAGATAGATAGATAGATAGATAGATAGATGATAGATAGATAGACAGACAGACAGACAGATAGATAGATAGATAGATAGATAGATATGAAGGATGGATGGATGAATGGATGGATGGATGGATGGATAGGTAGATAAGTAGATAGATAGATATGATGGATGGATGGATGGATGGATGGATGGATAGATAGAGAGATAGAGAGATAAATGGATGGATGGATGGATGGATGGATAGATAGAGGGATAGATAGAGAGATAGATAGATGATAGATAGATAGATAGATAGATAGATAGATAGATAGATAGATAGATAGATAGGATGGATGGATGGATGGATGGATGGATGGATGGATGGATTCATAGATTGATAGAGAGATAGATAGATGATAGATAGATAGATAGATAGATAGATAGATAGATAGGATGGATGGATGGATGGATAGATAGATAGATAGAGAGATAGATAGTAGATAGATAGATAGATAGATAGATAGATAGATATTATCGATGTATAGATAGATAGATAGATAGATAGATAGATAGATAGATAGATGATAGATAGATAGATAGATAGATAGATAGATAGGATGGATATGATGGATGGGTGGATTTAAAGATATATAGTTGTATATGATAGAGATAGATAGATAGATAGGTAGAAAGATAGATAGATAGATAGATAGATAGATAGATAGATAGATAGATAGATGATAGATAGATAGACAGACAGACAGACAGACAGATAGATAGATAGATAGATAGATAGATAGATAGATAGATATGAAGGATGGATGGATGAATGGATGGATGGATGGATAGGTAGATAAGTAGATAGATAGATATGATGGATGGATGGATGGATGGATGGATGGATGGATGGATAGATAGAGAGATAGAGAGATAAATGGATGGATGGATGGATGGATGGATAGATAGAGGGATAGATAGAGAGATAGATAGATGATAGATAGATAGATAGATAGATAGATAGATAGATAGATAGATAGGATGGATGGATGGATGGATGGATGGATGGATGGATGGATGGATTCATAGATTGATAGAGAGATAGATAGATGATAGATAGATAGATAGATAGATAGATAGATAGATAGATAGATATGAAGGATGGATGGATGAATGGATGGATGGATGGATAGGTAGATAAGTAGATAGATAGATATGATGGATGTATAGATAGATAGATAGATAGATAGATAGATAGATAGATAGATAGATAGATAGATAGATAGATAGATAGATAGATAGGATGGATATGATGGATGGGTGGATTTAAAGATATATAGTTGTATATGATAGAGATAGATAGATAGATAGGTAGAAAGATAGATAGATAGATAGATAGATAGATAGATAGATAGATAGATAGATGATAGATAGATAGACAGACAGACAGATAGATAGATAGATAGATAGATAGATAGATATGAAGGATGGATAGATGAATGGATGGATGGATGGATAGGTAGATAAGTAGATAGATAGATATGATGGATGGATGGATGGATGGATGGATGGATAGATAGAGAGATAGAGAGATAAATGGATGGATGGATGGATGGATGGATAGATAGAGGGATAGATAGAGAGATAGATAGATGATAGATTCGATAGAGATAGATAGATAGATAGATAGATAGATAGATAGATAGATATGAAGGATGGATGGATAGATAGATAGATAGATAGATAGATAGATAGATAGATAGATAGATAGATAGATAGATAGATAGGATGGATGGATGGATGGATGGATGGATGGATGGATGGATGGATGGATGGATTCATAGATTGATAGAGAGATAGATAGATGATAGATAGATAGATAGATAGATAGATAGATAGATAGATAGATAGGATGGATGGATGGATGGATGGATAGATAGATAGATAGATAGATAGTAGATAGATAGATAGATAGATAGATAGATAGATAGATAGATAGATATTATCGATGTATAGATAGATAGATAGATAGATAGATAGATAGATAGATAGATAGATGATAGATAGATAGGATGGATATGATGGATGGGTGGATTTAAAGATATATAGTTGTATATGATAGAGATAGATAGATAGATAGATAGATAGATAGATAGATAGATAGATAGATAGATAGATAGATAGATGGATATTATCGATGGATAGATAGATAGATAGATAGATAGATAGATAGATAGATAGATAGATAGATAGATAGATAGATAGATGGATAGATGATAGATAGATAGGATGGATATGAT
>CM075961.1:16522575-16527575 GCA_038048745.1 Coluber constrictor foxii
TAGGATAGATATGATGAATGGATGGATAGAAAGAGAGATAGATTGATAGATAGGATGAATAGAAAGATAGAAGGATGGATGGATGGATAGATAGATTGATAGATAGATAGATAGATACGATGAATAGAAAGACAGAAAGATGGATAGATAGATAGATAGATAGATAGATAGATAGATAGATAGATAGATAGAGATAGATAGATAGATAGATAGATAGATAGATAGATAGATAGATAGATATGATGGATATGATGGATATATGGATTTATGGATGGATGGATGTATAGATAGATAGAGAGATAGAGAGATAGAGAGATAGATATGATGGATGGATGGATAGACAGATATGGATGGGTGGGTGGATAGATAGATAGATAGATAGATAGAGGGATAGATAGAGGGATAGATAGATACGATGGATAGATAGATACGATGAATAGAAAGACAGAAAGATGGATAGATAGATAGATAGATAGATAGATAGATAGATAGATAGATAGAGATAGAGAGATAGATAGATAGATAGATAGATGGATAGATACATTGATATGATGATGGATGGATGGATGGATGGATGGATGGATAGATAGATAGATAGATAGATAGATAGATAGATTCAATTGCATTCAATTCAATTCAATTCAATTCAGTGCAATTGAATAAAAGAAATATCCTATTTAAATGGCTTCTTCCGGAAGGGATGTTAATCACTTGGCAGGGGAGAAAAATAAAAATTGATAGTTTGAGTACAGCGCAGGATTTTCTTGACCAATTAAGGGGAGTAGAGGAAGAACAAAGTAGTAAGGAGGAGATAGAATCAACAAATTTAGTAGAGGAGACCCCACTTCAACAGAACAACAAAGAAAGAATCCCAGAAGAGAAGAGGACAGAAGAAGAGGAAGCTAAGGAGAAGAAAACAAGACCAGTAAGAGCCGTAAGAAACAAATAAAAGCTAAGAACCGGAAGGGAAGGGAGGAGAAGGGAGGGGAAGGAAGGAAAGGAAAAACAAAACAACAACAACAACAACAACAACAAAAAAGAAGCTAACAAATAAACATGAACGATCTGAGAATAATATCAGTAAATGTCAATGGATTGAATGATAAGAAAAAAAGGAAACTAACACTTACAAAATTAGTAAAACAAAATGTAGATATAATTTGTTTACAAGAAGTTCACGTAAAAAAGGATGAGGGTAACTGTCTGGAATATAAAAAATTTGGCAAAACATTTACCTCGCTAGCAGAGAAAAAAAAAAGGGGGATAGTAATCTATGTTAAAAAAGGGATTGAATCAGATTTAAAATATAAGGATACAAAGGGAAGAACACTTATGATTGAAATAATGAGAGGTAATTCTAAAATACTATTAGTGGGCATTTATGTTCCGAACAAGAAACAGGGAGAATATTTTAAAAAACTCCACGAGCAATTGGGAAAAATGGAATATAATGAAATTTGTTTATTAGGTGACTTCAATGGAATTGTGGACCCAGACAAAGATTATAAAAGTAATAAAATAAATAAAAACAAAAGAGCAAAGTTACCAAAAGCGTTTTTTGATTTAGTTGAAGAATTGAATCTGACTGATATATGGAGAACCCTACATCCAAACGATAGACAGTATACATTTTATTCCAACCCACAGAAGTCTTGGTCGAGAATTGATATGGCCTGGGTCACCACGAAGCTTGGAGCTGAAATAGCATCAGCAGAGATTAATCCAAATATGTGGGCGGATCACAACCCCTTGGAGATAAAATGGAAAAATATAAAAAGAAGGAAACATCAGAGATGGAGATTTAATGTGAATTTATTGAATGATAAGGAGTGTATGGATAAAATGAAAGAAGAAGTAAGGCTCTTCTTTAAGGAAAATGGGAATCAAGGAACATCCCCTGAAATTGTATGGGATGCGATGAAAGCGTATTTAAGAGGGGTTGTGATATCATATAGCGCATATAAAAATAAAGAAAAAAGAAAATCCCTGGATGAGCTCTTAAAACAGTTAGGAGAAGCAGAAAAAAAGCTCCAAGAGAAACCTGGAGATAAAGCTATAAAAGAAAATTGGCTGATGTGGAGGCATAAATTAAATATTGTAGAACAAGAAGAATTAGCACAAAAACTAAAAAGAACAAAACAATACTATTTTGAGAATGCAAACAAGACAGGCAGGTGGTTGGCCTACAAATTAAAAAAGGAAAACGAAAAAGGGACGATTCAAATTTTAGAAGATTCAGAGGGTAACCTTCTAAATGAAGAAGATGATAAATTAGAAAGAGCAAGGGAGTACTATGAAACCTTATACAAAGCAGAGGAGGTCCCGAAAGAAGAAATAGAGCAATATTTGATAAATGCAGAGCTTCCACAAATAGCCGAAGAAGAGAGGGAGATGCTTAACAGGGAAATAACAATTGATGAACTTAAAACAGCCCTTTCAAAACTTAAGAATAACAAATCGCCAGGTCCAGATGGATTCCCAGGGGAAATATACAAAAAACTGGAAGAAACTCTACATCCAAAGCTACTGGAAATCTTTAATGAGGCACTGAGGGGATCAAAAATCCCGGATTCGTGGAGGGAAGCGTATGTTACACTCTTGCCGAAAGAAGGTGCTGACCATAAACAAATTCAGAATTATAGGCCAATTTCCCTTCTGAACACCGACTATAAATTATTCATGACCATAATGGCAGAAAGAACTAAAAAAATACTTAACGCTTGGATATATAAAGACCAAAATGGATTCCTCCCAGGGAGACAAATAGGGGATAATTTGAGAACAATATTAGATACATTAGAGTACTATGAGGAACATTCGGAAAAACAGATGGCCTTAATATTTTTGGATGCCCAAAAGGCATTCGATAACCTAAATTGGAATTTTATGATCAAACTAATTAGAATAATGGGATTTGGATCAAACTATGAAAAAATGATTAAAACTATATATGACAAACAAAGGGCGAGCATCTTAGTAAACGGAGACAGGACAAGAACATTTCAGATAAGGAAGGGGGTAAGGCAGGGATGCCCCCTATCTCCGTTATTATTTATCTTGGCTCTAGAAGTCCTACTACAAAAAATTAGGAAAAATGAGGAGATCAAAGGTTTAAAGATTAGGAAAGAGGTCTATAAAACTCAAGCATTTGCAGACGACGTGGCTTTAATATTAGAAGACCCATTAGAATCTGGACTAAAAGTATTAGAAGAATTGGACAAATATGGAGTAGTGTCAGGCTTTAAACTGAATAAAACAAAAACTAAATTATTAACCAAGAATGTAACGGAGACACAGAAACAGGAGATAGAAGGAAAGCTGGGGTTACAGGTTGTCAAGAAAATAAAATACCTCGGAATTTGGATAACGGCAAGGTGCTCATCCCTGAAGGATGATAATTATACTCCCCTACTCCAAAAAATAAAACAAGATTTGAATAGATGGAAGAAAATTAAATTGTCACTTATAGGCAAGATAGCTGCGATTAAAATGAACATTCTCCCAAAAATGTTATTTTTATATCAAAATATACCACTGAATTTGGACAAAATTTTTTTTTTAGAATTGAATAAAAACATTCGGAAATTTGTATGGGAGGGCAAAAAGTCGAGGATTTCTTTTAAAGTACTACAGGGGAAAAGAAACATGGGAGGATTTGGTCTCCCTGATTGGGAAGCATATTTGAAGGCCGCCAAGTTAGTTTGGATAAAGGAGTGGGTCACTTTGGAAAATAAAAGAATTTTAACGTTAGAAGGACATGACCTACAGAAAGGGTGGCACTCATATTTATGGGAGGTAGACACAAAAAAAAAGAACACATTTCCGCAGACACAAAATTAGAGATTCATTATTACAAACATGGACCGAAATTAGACAGAGATGCTACAATAAAGTGCCAAAATGGCTCTCTACGATGGAGGCTTTGATCCACCCAAACAGATGGGGTATGGAGAAAATATGCAGATACAGTGATATTTTAGATGGAGGAGGAAACCTTAAATCGAATGAAGATCTGAGAGACCAAGGCATAAACTTTGACTGGTGGACATATTTACAAATAAAATCAAGATACCAGCAGGATAAGGATAAATTTGGTTTAGAATTAAGCTACAATGGGTTGGATAAAATTTTGATGGGAAGCGGAAAAAAGGCCCTAGCCAAACTCTATAATTACTTATTAGACCAAGATAGACCCGAGGTCATAGCCCAAAACCAATTAAGCGCCTGGGAAAAAAATATTGGACATAACTTAAACTTTGATGAATGGGAAGAATCATGGAATAAAAATTACAAGATGACTAGAGCTGCATCTTATAAGGAAAATCATTACAAAATGTTTCATAGATGGTATTTAGCGCCTGCTAGATTATCGAAAATGTTTCCAAATATGTCCCCAAATTGTTGGAAATGTGGCCACGGTCAGGGCACCTTCTTTCATATGTGGTGGACATGCCCCGAAGCGAAAAAATATTGGACCATAATTGGGAGATGGTTACAAGAGATAATTAGAGAAGAAGTAGAGGGGATACCAGAACTATTCCTCTTGGGAATGGTGAAGAAGAGATTTGGGAAAACAAAGAACCACTTAATAATACACATAATTACAGCTGCTAGGTTGGCATATGCCCAATACTGGAAGGAAAAAACCCTGCCACCAGAAGAACTTATAGTTAAGAAGGTATTAGAGTGTGCAGAGATGAGCAAACTAACTTACGAATTAAATAATGACGAAAACTCAGACTACTATAATGTGTGGGAAAGGTGGTACGAATGGATGAATGAAAGAAAAGTAACAGGACTAAAAGGTGTGTTAAATAAAGAATAATAAAGGGTAAAGGTGACACCAAATATTTATTTGTATATATGTAAAAACACTGCAAATCTGATGTAAAGAGAAATGAAAACTTTTTGTATTTATAAAAATTCAATAAAATATTCATTAAAAAAAAAAAGATAGATAGATAGATAGATAGATAGATAAGATGGATAGAAAGATAGAT
>CM075961.1:16717575-16720075 GCA_038048745.1 Coluber constrictor foxii
GTAGATATGATAGAGATAGACAGATAGATAGATAGATAGATGATAGATAGATAGATAGATAGATAGATAGATAGATAGATAGATAGATAGATAGATAGATAGATATGATGGATGGTTGGATGGATGGATGGATGGATGGATGGATGGATGGATGGATAGATATGATGGATGGATGGAGGGATGGATAGATAGATAGGATGGATGAATGGTTGGATGGATAGATAGATAGATAGATAGATAGATAGATAGATAGATAGATAGATAGATAGATAGACAGACAGACAGACAGTTATGATGGATGGATGGATAGGTAAATAAATAGATACGATAGAGATAGAAAAATAGATATGATAAAGATAGTTATCTATCTATCTATCTCTCTATCTCTATCATATCTTTTATGATATCATATCTAGATTGGATGAATTGATGGATAGGTAGATAGGGAGGATTGAGATAAAAAAATAGATATGATAGAAATAGATAGATAGATAGATAGATAGATAGATAGATAGATAGATAGATAGAAAGATGGATGGATAGATAGATAGATAGATAGATAGATATGATGGATGGATGGATAGATAGATATGGATGGGTGGGTGGATAGATAGATAGATAGATATGATGGATGGATGGATGGATGGATGGATGGATGGATGGATAGAAAGATACATAGATAGATAGATAGATAGATAGATAGATAGATAGATAGATAGATAGATAGATAAATAGATAGAGAGATAGATAGAGAGATAGAGAGATAGATTTGATAGACATGATGGATGGATGGATAGATAGATAGATACATATAATAGAGATAGATAAATAGATAGATAGATAGAATGGATGAATAGATAGATAGGTAGATACGATAGAGATAGATAGATAGATAGATAGATAGATAGATAGATAGATAGATAGATAGATATGATGGATGATTGCATGGATGGATGCATGGATGCATAGATAGATATGATGGATGGATGGATGGATGGATGGATGGATGGATAGATAGATATGATGGATGGATGGATGGATGGATGGATGGATAGATAGATAGATAGATAGAATAGATATGATGGATGGATGGATAGAAAGATAGATAGATATGATAGATAGATGGATGGATAGATAGATAGATAGATAGATAGATAGATAGATAGATAGATAGGATGAATAGAAAGATAGATAGATAGATAGATATGATGCATGGATGGATGGGTGGATGGATGGATGGATGGATGGAAAGAAAGAAAGATAGATAGATAGATAGATAGATAGATAGATAGATAGATAGATAGATAGATATGATGGATGGATGGATGGATGGATAGATAGATATGATGGATGGATGGATAGATAGATAGATAGATGATAGAGAGAGAGAGAGAGAGAGAGAGAGATAGAATGATAGAGAGATAGAGAGAGATGAGTTGGATAGGAAGATAGAAAGATAGATAGATAGATAGATAGATAGATAGATAGATAGATAGATAGATAGATAGTGAGATATGAAGGATGGATGGATATATGGATGGATAGAAAGAGAGATAGATAGATAGATAGGATGAATAGAAGGATAGAAAGATGGATAGATAGATAGATAGATAGATAGTCTGCCTTCTATTTGGAAACCTGCTCTCATAAATAGACGAATCCTAACACAAAGTGTAAGCCATAGGTCAAAGGGTCATCAGGAGACCTGTGTAGCCACCATTTCCAACATATCTTATCCATCAACCCACATCCCAGCAACAGTGCTTCCACCCAATCAAAATACAACTACATCATCAGCCAATCAGAATAAAGCAGCACTGTCAACCAATCAGAATACACCTCTGCCTCCTTTTAAAGAAGGATGTCAGTTAAGATCACACAGTTTGCCCATAGGCACCAAACCGAGAACATTAGCCAGATGATGATGAATGAGATTTCATCGAAACGTCGCTCCAATATTTCCAAAAATATGTTTGCAATTACACGGGAAGAAACCCGAGATATCACCTGTACACATAGATAGATAGATAGATAGATAGATAGATAGATAGATAGATAGATAGATAGATAGATATGATGGATGGATGGATGGATGGATGGATGGATAGATAGATAGATAGATTGATTGATTGATATGATGGATGGATGGATGGATGGATAGATAGATAGATAGATCGCTAGCTCGCTAGATATGGATGGATGGATGGATGGATAGATAGATAGATAGATAGATAGATAGGATAGATATGATGGATGGATGGATATATGGATGGATGGATGGATGGATAGAAAGATACATAGATAGATAGATAGATAGATAGATAGATAGATAGATAGATAGATAAATAGATAGAGAGATAGATAGAGAGATAGAGAGATAGATTTGATAGACATGATGGATGGATGGATAGATAGATAGATACATATAATAGAGATAGATAAATAGATAGATAGATAGAATGGATGAATAGATAGATAGGTAGATACGATAGAGATAGAT
>CM075961.1:16767575-16770075 GCA_038048745.1 Coluber constrictor foxii
ATGGATGGATGGATGGATGGATGGATAGATAGATAGATAGGATGAATAGAAAGAAAGAAAGAAAGAAAGAAAGAAAGAAAGAAAGAAAGAAAGAAAGAAAGAAAGAAAGAAAGAAAGAAAGAAAGAAAGATAGATGCTAGATAGATAGATATGATGGATGGATGGATGGATGGATGGATGGATGGATAGATAGATAGATAGATAGATAGATAGATAGATAGATAGATAGGATAGATATGATGGATGGATATATGGATGGATGGATGGATAGAAAGATAGATAGATAGATATGATAGATAGATGGATGGATGAATAGATAGATAGATAGAAAGAGAGACAGAGAGACAGACAGAGAGACAGACAGACAGATAGATAGATAGATAGATAGATAGATATGATGGATGGATGGATGCAGGGATAGATAGATAGATAGATAGATAGATAGATAGATAGATAGATAGATAGATAGATAGATAGATAGATAGACAGTTATGATGGATGGATGGATAGGTAGATAGATGATAGATAGATAGATAGATAGATAGATAGATAGATAGATAGATAGATAGATAGTATGAATAGAAAGATAGAAAGATAGAAAGATAGAAAGATAGAAAGATAGATAGATATGATGGATGGATGGATGGATGGATATGATGGATGGATGGATGGATGGATGGATGGATGGATGGATAGATAGATATGATAGACATGATGGATGGATGCATGGATAGATAGATAGATAGATAGATATGACGGATAGGATGGATGGATGGATGGATGGATAGATAGATAGATAGATCCATATAATAGAGATAGATAAATAGATAGATAGATAGATAGATAGATAGATAGATAATTATGATGGATGGATGGATGGATAGATAGATAGATAGATAGATATGATGGATGGATGGATGGATGGATGGATAGATAGATAGATAGATAGATAGATAGATAGATAGATAGATATGATGGATGGATGGATGGATGGATGGACGGATGGATGGATTGATAGATAGATAGATAGATAGAATAGATATGATGGATGGATGGATAGAAAGATACATAGATAGATAGATATGATAGATAGATGGATGGATAGATAGATAGATAGATAGATAGATAGATAGATAGATAGATAGATAGGATGACTAGAAAGATAGATAGATAGATATGATGCATGGATGGATGGATGGATGGGTGGATGGATGAATGGATGGATGGATGGATGGATGGAAAGATAGATAGATAGATAGATAGATAGATAGATAGATAGATAGATAGATAGATAGATAGATAGATAGATAGATATGATGGATGGATGGATGGATGGATGGATGGATGGATGGATGGATGGATAGATAGATAGATAGATAGATAGATAGATAGATAGATAGATAGATAGATAGATAGATAGATATGATGGATTGATGGATGGATGGATGGATGGACGGATGGATGGATTGATAGATAGATAGATAGATAGAATAGATATGATGGATGGATGGATAGAAAGATACATAGATAGATAGATATGATAGATAGATGGATGGATGGATGGATAGATAGATAGATAGATAGATAGATAGATAGATAGATAGATAGATAGATAGATAGATAGGATGACTAGAAAGATAGATAGATAGATATGATGCATGGATGGATGGATGGGTGGATGGATGAATGGATGGATGGATGGATGGATGGAAAGATAGATAGATAGATAGATAGATAGATAGATAGATAGATAGATAGATAGATAGATAGATAGATAGATATGATGGATGGATGGATGGATGGATGGATGGATGGATGGATAGATAGATATGATGGATGGATGGATAGATAGGTAGATGATAGATAGAAAGATAGAGAGAGATGAGTTGGATAGGAAGATAGAAAGATAGAAAGATAGAAAGATAGAAAGATAGAAAGATAGAAAGATAGAAAGATAGAAAGATAGATAGATAGGTAGATAGATAGATAGATAGATAGATATGATGGATGGATGGATAGATAGATATGGATGGGTGGGTGGATAGATAGATAGATAGATAGATAGATATGATCGATGAATGGATGGATGGATGGATGGATGGATAGATAGATAGATAGATAGATAGGATAGACATGATGGATGGATGGATATATGGATGGATGGATGGATAGAAAGATACATAGATAGATAGATATGATAGATAGATAAATAGATAGATAGATAGATAGAGAGATAAATAGATAGATTTGATAGACATGATGGATGGATGGATAGATAGATAGATACATATAATAGAGATAGATAAATAGATAGATAGATAGAATGGATGAATAGATAGATAGGTAGATACGATAGAGATAGATAGATAGATAGATAGATAGATAGATAGATAGATAGATAGATAGATAGATTGATTGATATGATGGATGGATGGATGGATGGATGGATGGATGGATGGATGGATGGATAGATAGATAGATAGATAGATAGATAGATAGA
>CM075961.1:18592575-18775075 GCA_038048745.1 Coluber constrictor foxii
ACCGGGGAAGTTGTTGCACCACCACACTCTCAACAACCTTTGCCACAAAGCGAAGGTTGGAGACTGGATGATAATTTGTTAGAACAGCTGGGTCCAGAGAGGGCTTCTTGAGGAGGGGCCTCACCACAACTTCTTTCAAAGTGGGTGGGGGGGGAGGAAACCCTCACTCAAAGAGGCATTTATAATCTTCTGGAGCCAGCCTCGTGTAACCTCCCAGGAGGCCAGCACCAACCAAGAGGGACACAGGTCCAATAAACATGTGGCAGAGCTCAACCTATCCAGTATCCTGTCCACGTCCTCGGGAGCCACAGAATCAAACTCCTCCCAGGTAACACTCTCAAGACATCCCCCCGACACTCCAGACCCACCCAATCGGAGTCCAAGCCTTCCTAAATCTGTGCAATTTTATCATGCAGGAATTGCACAAAATCCTCAGCTCTGTCCTGCAAGGGGTCTTCCCGTGCTCCCACATGAAGGAGGGAGCAGGTCACCCTAAACAGGGCGGCTGGGCGGTTCTCTGCAGATGCTATAAGAGTGGAAAAATAGTTAAAGCTCTGGTGGCTCAGCAGAATAAAGCAGTGTTATTAACTGTTATTAACATTCAGCTGCCTGCAATTACTGCAAGTTCAAATCCCACCAGGCTCAAGGTTCACTCAGCCTTCCATCCTTTCTAAGGTAGATGAAATGAGGACCCAGTTTGTGGGGGAAATAAACTGACTTTGTATAAAATATACAAAAGTATGAAGGCTATTGCTTAACGCATTGTAAGCCGCCCTGAGTCTCCAGAGAAGGGCGACATATAAATCAAATTAAAAAAAAAAAGATTTTGCTTCTTTTATTGCCACTAGGTAGGTCTTGATATAAGACCTCACCAATGTTCGGTTGGATTCGGAGTGGCTGGCCCTCCAATTGCTCTCCAGGCATCTTTTCCGGTGCTTCATCTCCCTCAGCTCCTCCGAAAACCAAGGAGCTAGTTGGGATCGGCACCGGATCAGAGGCCACAAAGGCACAACGCGGTCCAAAGCTCCAGCGGCCGCCATTTCCCAGGCGGCCACCAGTTCTTCAGTTGAGTCGTGAGCCAGAGACTCAGGGAATGGCCCAAGCTCCATCAGGAACCTATCAGGATCCATCAGGTGCCTAGGATGGAACCACCTGGTCGGTTCCGTCTCCCTGTGGCGGGGGGAGCGGCTCGAAAGTCTAGTTGAAGGAGTGAATGATCTGACAATGACAAGGGTGTGGTAACTAAATCCCCTAATTCCAGATCATTCAACCACTGACCAGAGACAAAAATCAAGTCCAGAGTGTGACCCCCCCGTGTGAGTAGGGCCTTGAACTAACTGGGTCAGGTCCATGGCCGCCATGGAAGCCATGAACTCCCGAGCTGCCCCTGACGTTTCACCAATGGATGGCAGGTTAAAATCCCCCATGTCCAGAAGTCTGGGGGTCTCAACCACCACCCCGGCTATTACATCGAGCAGCCCAGACAGGGTTGCCGCCACGTGGCAGTGAGCCAGGTACACAGTCAGCAAACCCATCTGCACCCCATGACCCCTCTTCACAAGGAGGGACTTACATCTGGCTATCTGAGGAACAGCGGCCTCCCTTGGACAAAGACTATCCCTAATAATGGTTGCCACCACCCTCGCCCCTCCACTGAGCCCTCAGCCGATGATATACACAGAAAACTGGTGGGCACATTTCTGTGAGGGGAAACCCCCCCTCCTGGCCCAACCAGGTCTCTGTGATCCCTGCCAGGTCTGCACCCCTCTCCTGAACAAGACCATAAATGAGGGGGGCCTTATTAGTCACAGACCTGGCATTGCATAACATCAATCGGAGGCCCAGGCCCCGTGGCTCTTTACAACCTGGGGCACGGGAATCACATTGGGGACCGGAGTGCACAATCACTTGTAAATAGCGGGTGCGCACTCCCATAACATGATTCGACCCCCTGCTGCCACCATATCTGCCCCTCCCACTCACAGTACTTATTTCACAACCCTCGCCCTCACCCCCTAACACACCAACTGGATTCCCGCCTCCTCCGCCATGCCCATCTGCCCTGTTGTGCTGCCCTGAAGCTGTATGGACCCCCCCCAGGTCCAGTCTTATGACAACCTTCCCCCCCAGTACCCCTTAACATTTTTGTTAAAAAAATTGTTTAAAAGCCCCTCAACCCCCTCTTCACAGCATGCCATCCCTCGGGGTTCCAAAACCCGTCATCAAGATAGGCCCTCGATAGTAGGGAGGGCCAGGCCTGCGAGAGGGGGGAGTCTCGCAGTGCATATTAGATGCAGTGCATATTAGATGTAGGAGTGGAGGAAAGCATGCTGGTAATCCGCGACAATACATTTAGGAGTGGAGGAGATTATGCTGGTGATCAGCTGAAGGAGTGGAGGACAAAATAAAATAGATTGGGAATTAGATAAAATTATGGATGGAAACATGGAATGAATGATAATGTGAAACGATTCTGAAGTGATTTTATGTAAAATGAGAAGTGTATTTCATGACAAGATTAAGGAAATTAGAGGTAAATCAATAGAGGTTAAATATAGACTTGATGAAATGGATTTTAAGATTAAGGAATAAATATGGAATTCTGATTGATAAAATGGAAAAAAATTAGAATGGTGTTTATTTGGAAATGAAAGGTTGTGTATAAAAAGGAGCTGTGTTTATTTGTGATCTAAGATTTATGGTGATATAATAGAAAGCCAAATGTTTAGAATAAGATGTTAGATTGTATGATAAAAAATTGGTGATTCGATGTTTTTTCTTTTTCTTTTTAAAGATGTAAATGGATGAAATTTGGAATCAAATTGGTTAAAGAAGTGTGGGCAATTGTATTTATCTAATACCGGACCAAACCTTGGCTCTTAAAAGATGCATTTTTGTGACGTATTTTCGAGGATCAAGCCCAATAACTCCAGTACAAGAAGAAATTATTTCAGAAATATTTATTCACATATTCATATGCTATCTTTCTATTGCAGGAGCACATCTGGAATGGTGCTGGACTCCTGGACAATGACTTTTATACCTTAGGGGTGGAGTCAAGGTAAGGAGGGGTCAAGGGGAAGGGTCAGGTGGTGTGGTGAGTATTAACCCTTGTTGTACCATGGGGCATCACGTTAGGCATTTACCTGTAACAAATCCCCCTCTAAATGCCTAATAGTTGATGGTGGATGCATAGCATTGCATACACCTAGTTTGGAGGTTAGGTAAATATGTTGTTTGCTCTGTAGGGGTTTGGTTAGAATATCTGCGGTTTGTTCAACAGTCTCACAGTGTATTGCTTTAATGAATCCAATATTCGACAACTGCCTAACATGTTTGTGCTTTATATCAATATGTCTCGACCTTTGGCCCACAGCTTCTGCCATGGATATATCTATGGCTGCTTTGTTGTCCTCATGAATTATAATTGGATATTTTGGCTCAGTCCAGATACCAGAAAGCAAGTCATTGAACCATGTCAAATTGTTGGCAGCCTTGGATAGGCAGATGTATTCCGCTTCTGCGGTGGATGTAGCTACTAAATTTTGTTTCCCAGTATACCAGTGCACTGGGCAATTATTGATGAAGAATATATACCCAGAAGTACTTTTTCGGCTTTTTGTGTCCCCTGCCCAGTCTGCATCTGCATAGCAAGTTAAGATTGGTTTCTCGGAGTATTCTGGTTCTAGACATAAGAAAGCATCTGCACTGTGCTTCAAGTATCTGAGGATGCGTTTGACCCCTTCCCAATGGTAAGTGGTTGGGTTACTGACATGCCGGGATAGGAAGTTAACTGGCAGAATAATGTCCGGCCTCGTCCAGTTAGCTATATACAACAGAGACCCTATGACAGATCTGTAAAGTGTATTGTCCTTAAATGGTTCGGCTTTGTCATACATGTTCTTTGGGAAGTCAGTTTGCATTGGAGTCTCGCAGGTTTTGGCATCCATCATGTTACATTTGTGCAAAAGTTCTAGTATTTTTTCTTTTTGAGAGATCCGGAACCCCTTTGTGGTTTTATTGATTTGGACCCCCAGGTATTTGTTTACCTTTCCCAATGTCTTTAAGGTAAAATGTTTACTTAGTCCATTGGCGAAATTGTCACATTTTTGTTTCTGCTGGCCAAAGTACAATATGTCATCAATGTAGACGAGTACGTATTCAATTGATAAGCCTTCTCTCCTGGTAAAGAAGCAGAGGTCAGCGGAGGTGGGTGTGAACCCCATATCCTTGAGAATTTTTGCTAGGCATTCGTACCATCTTTTACCTGATTGTTTCAAGCCATACAGGCTTTTGTTTAGTAGCCAAGTGTCTCCCTTTTGTGTATTTTTACCAGGGGGTGCTTTGACAAAAATTTCCTTGTCCAGCTCTGCATGCAGATAGGCTGTTTGTACATCAAACTGATATACCTCAAGCCCTAAGATGGACGCCATCACCAAAGCGCTCTTGACGTTTTCAGCCCTAACTGTGGGGGAGTAAGTGTCTGTATAGTCATCAGGGTATTTTTGTGCAAAACCCTGGGCCACAAGTCTGGCTTTATACAGTGTGTTGTTGTCCTCTAATTCCTTGATCTTGAAAATCCATTTTGTCCCAATGGGTGTTTTGTCAGATGGGGCTTTGGTGGGAGTATACATGTTTAATTCTCTTAGACTAGCCATTTCCCTCTCCATAGCTTGCTCCCATTTAGTCCTTTCTTCATGTGGCAGCTTGAGTACCTCTTCATATGAGTTGGGTGTCATTTTGTTTGTGTTTATGGATAGTATGTATTCTTCAAATCTTTTTGGTGTTCTATTTCTACTGGATCTAACGGGTCTGTCTGGCTGAGTCTCTGTGTTGTGCATATATCTTGCTTCCTTTTTCGTGAGAGTGTCTAGTTTTATTATGGGGTGATCTTCCTTCCACTCCTTGGTGGTTATCCCTTGATGTTTGAATTTGCGTCCCTCATGTACCTCATTTTATTTATTTATTTATTTATGTGATTTATATGCAGCCATTCTCCCCGAGGACTCAGGGCGGCTTACAAAAACAATCATAAATACAAATCACAATAAACACAATTAAAACACATTAAAATCCCTTAAAATCCTTCTAAAAAAGACTATATAACCCCACGATCGTAATGTTCTTTAAACAGCCATGTCTTTAATCCCCGGCGAAAGGAGAGGAGGTCAGGGGCTGTCCTGAGGTCGGTGGGAAGACTATTCCAGAGGGTCGGGGCTCTGACAGAGAAAGCCCTCCCCCTGGGGGCCGCCAGCCGACATTGCTTGGCTGACGGCACCTGGAGGAGGCCCACTCTATGGGAGCGCACTGGACGGTGGGAGGAAGGCAGGAGGTGGTCCTGTAAGTACCCCGGGCCTAAGCCATGTAGGGCTTTATAGGTTAAAACCAGCACCTTGAAACGAACCCGGAGAACAACCGGTAGCCAGTGCAGCCTGCGCAGGAGAGGTGTAACACGGGAGTAACGAGAAGCCCCCGTAACTACCCACGTGGCCACATTCTGGACTAACTGGAGTCTCCGGATATGTCCCAAGGGCAGCCCCATGTAGAGGGAGTTACAGTAATCCAACCAAGAAGTAACCAGGGCATGGGTGACCATGGTGAGGGCATCTCGGTCCAAAAAAGGGTGCAACTGGCGTACAAGACGTACTTGCGCGAAGGCCCCCCTGGCCGTCAGATGGTCATTCAACGATAGCCGAGAATCCAGGAGGACACCCAGATTGCGGACCCTATCGGATGGGGTGATAGTCTCCCCACCGATCACTAGAGCTGGTATCTCAGGATCCCGAGATGCCGGCACCCACAGCCACTCCGTCTTGAAGGGATTCAGTCTGAGCCTGTTCTTAGCCATCCAAACCCGCACTGCATCCAAGCAGCAGGACATCATGGAAAGGGAATCCCCAGGGTGGCCCGGGGTAGAGATGTAAAGCTGGGTATCATCCGCATATTGGTGATACCTTACCCCGAAGCCACGAATGATCTCACCCAGCGGCTTCATATAGATGTTAAAAAGCAAGGGGGAGAGAACCGATCCCTGAGGCACCCCACAAGTGAGAGGCCTCTGGGAGGATCCCTGACCCCCCGCCAATACATACTGTGAGCGGCCCGAGAGGTAGGAGGAGAACCACTGCAACACAGTGCCTCCTATAGCCAACGCCCTGAGTCGCTGCAGTAGGATACCATGGTCGATGGTATCGAAAGCCACCAAGAAGTCAAAAAGGACCAAGATGGAGGAACAACCCCCATCACGGGCCCGTCAGAGATCATTCACTAGGGCGACCAATGCCATTTCCGTGCTGTGGCCGCGCCTGAAGCCAGACTGGTAAGGATCAAGGTAGTCCATTTCCTCCAGGAAATAAGGGAATTGCTGTGCCACCACGGTCTCAACAACCTTCACTAAAAAGCGAAGGTTGGAGACAGGATGATAGTTGTTAAGTGAGTCCGGATCCAGGTTAGACTTCTTAAGGAGAGGTCGTACCACCGCCTCTTTTTTTTTTTTTTAATTTCAAAATCTTTATTGATTAAAAATTATAATACATTTCTGTCATTTCCGGTCTCATGATATTATTATACATAAACAAGTATACTTTTATGGTATTTACATTAATGCATTATTATTATTTACATTATTTACATTCCCATTCATTGCTTTCATCCACATGCCTTTTGTCGGTGAAGTCCTCATGGGTACATTATATAAGGCTATCATACAAATACCTTTCCAATTTTCATTCTTTTTTTTTTTTTTTAAACATTTTTTATTGAAAAACGTACATAACACAAAAGAAAAACACAATAACGCTGAACAAACAAACAAACAACAAACTACCTTCACCTAGGTAGCTAAATTCCTAATTTTAGACATCCTTAGTCGTATTTCTGTAGTTTTCTTTCTATATACATAATAGGTTAAATCCATCTTTAATTTACTATTAGTACCTTTGATTTTACATTCACCATGTTACTTCTTGTATGATATCTTCCTAATATGTTCCTAACTATATGTGTATCTGTATGTATATTGTATAAATTCATTTTACTATATGCAGGGTCAATTATTCACTTTAGATAGCCATTGGTACCATTTTTGCCACACCTGGTAGTACATCGAATCTTCTTTATCTTGTATTTTTTTTGTCAATCTGTCCATTTCTGCGCATTCCATGATTTTAGTTATTATTTGACTGTCGGTTGGGATTGTATCTGATTTCCAATGTTGTGCATATGAAATCCTTGCGGCTGTCAAGATGTGTGTAATTAAATATCTTATGTCCTTATCATAATGTTCTGTAAGTATTCCTAATAAAAAAGTCTGTGGTTTCAACGATATATGCTGGGATGTTATTTGTTCTAACTTTATCCTAATATTGTTCCAGAATTGTTTGGCCTTGGGACAGAGCCACCACATATGATAATAAGTTCCCTTTTTTTCCCTACATTTCCAACAGCCCGGTGATACATTAGGGTACATCTTGGCGATTCTCGCCGGCGGGAAATGCCATCTGTAAAACATTTTTAATGCATTTTCTTTATATGCTGTTGATAGGGTTACCTTCTTGTTATATTTCCAAATTTTCTCCCATTCATCTAACTGTAACGAGTAACCAAAATTTTTCGCCCACGCAATCATATTTTCTTTAACAATTTCTTCTTGTAATACCTGTGCTAGTAAATAGTTATAGAATTTGGTTATCGATTTTTCAATGGGGCCTAAAAATATTTTATCTAATTGACTTGGTTCTCGTTGTATTCCATATCTCTCCTTATCTGAGTTGTATTTGGTTTTTAATTGAAAGTAGGTTAGCCAATCCAATTCTATTTCTTGTTCTTTTAATTGTTCTCTTGTTCTTAGATTTCCTTCTTCTGTCAGGAGCTCATGGTATGTTTTCATCTTACTTGGGTCTAGAGTGTTAGGGTAAATCTGAGCCTCCATCGTGGAGACCCATCTTGGCATTTCCATGTATTGCGACTTTTTAATCTCGTGCCAAATTTTAATCAGAGGTGCTCTAACCATATGTCTGCAGAATTGTCCCTGTTTTATGTATTTTTCATCCCATAAATATGCGTGCCATCCTTTGGTTAAGTCTGGCCCTTCTATTATTAATATTCTTCTATTTCGTAAATCAATCCATTCCCGTATCCAAGTTAATACTGTCGCTTTGTAGTAAAGTTGCCAATTAGGTAAGCCCATCCCTCCTCTTTCTTGGGCATCCTGTAAATATTTTAATTTTATTCTGGCCTTTCTTCCTTGCCATATAAATTTAGCAGTCATCTTATCCAAATCTTTAAAGAATGCTTTGCCGGGATTAATTGGTATTACTCTAAACAGGTATAAAATTCGTGGAAGTACATTCATTTTTATTGTCGATATACGCCCAATCATTGATAACTGTAGTTTATTCCATTTCTGCAAGTCTTTATCAATTTGTTTTTTAAGTTCTGAATAATTATCTTCCTTCAAAGATGATACTTTATTAGTCATTTGTATCCCTAAATATTTAATTTTCTTCGTTATTTGTATCCCCATTAACTCTTCCAATTTTCCTTGTTGGGCCTTTGTAATGTTTTTTGTTATAATTTTAGTTTTTTGCATATTTATTTTCAGTCCTGCTACTTTCCCAAATTGTCGTATTTTATTCAACACCTTAGTGCCGGCCTCTAGGGGGTTATCTACTATCAGTACCACATCGTCTGCAAAGGCCATCAACTTGTATTGTTGGTTTTTTATCTTAAGTCCGGACAGCTCCTTGTCCCTCCTAATCTCTTCCAATAGTATTTCTAAGGTTAATATAAACAATAAGGGGGACAGTGGGCATCCCTGTCTTACTCCTCTCTTAATTTCAAAGCAATCCGATGTCTGGCCGTTGATCAATACTCTTGCTTTTTGGTTTTTATATATATTCTGTATCATCGGGATGAATTTGTTTCCTGCTTCCATTTGTTGTAATTGTGTTATTAGAAATGTCCAATTCAGGTTATCAAATGCTTTCTGTGCGTCCAAGAATATTAGTGCCAATTGTTTGTCCGGGTGATATTCATAAAATTCTAATGTGTCCATTATTATTCTAGTATTTGTTTGGATTTGTCTACCGGGTATGAATCCATTCTGGTCTTCGTGTATGTATTCTGCTATGAATGTTTTTAATCTGTGTGCCATGATTGATGTAAAGAGTTTATAATCTGCGTTCAACAGCGAAATTGGCCTATAATTTTTAATATTTTCTCTGTCTGCATCTTGTTTTGGTATCAGGGTGATTAATGTGTCATTCCATGATTGGGGAGTGTTAGCTTTCAATAATGCCGCATTGAAAAGTTGAGTTAGTACTTCATCCAGGGTCTGGTTCAGAGCTTTGTATAATTCTATCGGTAAGCCATCTGTTCCTGGTGTCTTATTGTTTTTTTGTTTCTTCCTTATTTCCTCTACTTCTATCAGCGTTATTGGTCTGTTCAAACACTCTACATGCTGGTCCTTTAACTTTTTCAAGTTAATTTTGGCTATGTACTCCCTCACATCCTCCTCATCTATTGCTTCTTCTGCATACAATTCTCGGTAGAATTCAGTCGCTATTCGTTTTTTGTCTTCTTGGTTGTAGTACATAATTCCATCTTTATCCTTTAATTGTATTATCGTCCTTTTTTCCCTCTCTGATTTTAATTTATGTGCTAACCATCTTCCCGTCTTATTAGCAAATTCAAAATATCTTTGTTTTGCAAATTTCATTTTCTTTGTAATTTCGGAAGTTGTCATCAGGTTGATTTGATGTTTAGTAAGTTTTAGTTCTTCTTTTATCTTCTGTCTATCTGGATTCTGTTGTAATTCCTTTTCTAGTTGCTGAATTTTGGTTATTAGTGTTTCTTTTAATCGCTGTTCTTCCCTTTTCTTTTTTGCATTAAATGCTATTGTTAAGCCTCTAATATAGGCCTTAGTCGTGTCCCAAAGATTTTGTATACTAGTATGCTCTATGAAGTTGATTTGTAAGAAAATCTTCAATTCCTTCTGCATCCATTCTATATATTGCTTATCCTTCAACAATTCTGTATTTAACATCCATCTTTTACGTTCTTGATCTCCTTTCCAACATATCTCAATTGGATTATGGTCAGCCCAGATATTAGCAGCTATTTCAATGCTTTTTAGAGTTGTTCTTAGTTGCGCCGTCATCCATGCCATATCTATCCTAGACCACGAGTTATGCGGATTCGAATAATATGTAAATTGCTTTCTCTCTTTATTCACTTCTCGCCATGCATCTTTAAGCTGATATTCCTGCACCAAATCGTAAAAAGTTTGTGGCAATAATTTTTTCTTAGTTTTTTTCTGTTTGTTAGCCCCATAATCTTTTTCTATATTGTCAATTGCATTAAAATCTCCAATGAGGCAAATATTTTCATAGTCCAATTCCTTAATCTTCTGATGGATTTTTTGAAAGTAACTCATTTGGGCAGTATTTGGTGCGTAGACTGTTATTAATAATGTTTTTTTCCCCCCTATTACTATCTCTACCATTAGTATTCTGCCTTCATCATCTTGATATACTTGCTTAGGCTGTAAGTGCTTGTGCGCATACATGGCGATGCCTTTTTTTTTCCCTTCTGCTAAAGATGTATATAATTCTCCTAATCTGTTACATTCTATTAATTTACGGTGTTGTTTCTTTATATGTACCTCCTGCAATATTATAATGTCCATTTTCATCTTCTGTAATTTTTTAAATGTTCTTGTTCTTTTTGTAGGTGAGTTGAGTCCATTGATGTTTAATGATATTAATTTAACTTCTCCCATTTTTCCAGTTTGTCTTTAGTTGATTTTCTGTGTTTTGGTGTTGTCTCCAGTTAGTTTCGTCTTTTCCCTAGCTCCCTCTCTTTCCATTCTTTCCTTTTCTCCCCTAGTTCTCGGTTCTCTTTGCTCCTCTTGTTTTCCCATTTCTCTTTGAGTTGATCGTTGTCTATCTTCTTCCACATAGAAATTTGTTTCAAAAAATTCCTGTGCTTTCTGTATTGTGTCCAATTTATATCTCCTATCATTCCACGTTACCATGATTCCTTCGGGCATTAGCCATCTAAACATTGCTCTATGTTTATTCAATTCTGTTGTTAAAAAATTATAACTTTTTCTAATTTCCCTTATTCTTCTAGGTATCTGTTTAAGAGCTATTATTTCTCTTTCTTTGTATGTTGGTGGTGTTTCCCTCATTATCTTATATACTTCTTCTTTGATTGTTTTTCTCGCAAAGCGAACATGAATCTCTCTAGGGAGCTTATGCCTCCGAGCATAATTTGTGAAGACCCTATATACTTCATCCAATTCTATACTTATTTCTTCCTTCGATTTTTTTGTCGCTTCTGCCAAAATTCCTGTCATTATTTGCCTTGGGTTCTCTTCTTTAGTTTCTGCCACATTTTGAAATCTCAGAAAGAAGGACGATTTTTCCATTTCGAGAAAGGAGATCGAATCCTCTAATTCTTTATTCATCATCATCTGTTCGTGTTCTCTCCTCTCCATTTTCTTATCTGTCTGTTCCATCTGCTGTTCTATTTTTTGGATTCTTTGTTCATTTTTAGTTATATCTTGCTGTATTTTCTCCATTCTGTCGTCCATTTTTTTCAGGTGGTCTTTTATTTCCACAACATTGACTGTCATCTCTTCGTGGTTTTTCCTACTCTCTATATGATTGCTGGCAATCGATTCTTGTGTTTTACTCATCCCCTCCTGTATGCTTGTTAATATCGATTGTATATTCTGCATATTAAATTGTTGAGGTGGTTTTTCTTTATCTGATGCCATCATTGTATCTATAGATTTTTGATGTAGAGGTGATGTAATTGTCCCTATGCGGGTTGCTGATGCTCCCTTATTAGATTTGGACACGTTAGATGTAGAAGTGTATGACATTCTAACTTTTGCTTTTATATAATCCCAGTTTATCATACACTGCAATATAACACAATGTATTCCTAATATGTATTTTGAGTTCAGGGGTTAAATTTTCCAAAGGTGGGAGTAGGGAAAAGAACCTCCAATTCAGTGACTCATTTTAGGTTCTCTCCTTGAGTATATTCAATTTCCTACGTACAATCTTTCTACTTCTTTATAATTAAACAATTGAACAGTTATACAACACAGATCTAGCTTAAATATCAGTTGCTTTCTTATTCTCTTTATCTCTTATTTTCTTTACTATTGAATACTGTTATATATTATATAAATGGATAAATAAATCAGCAGATCATCAATTCCTTACTTCACTTAGTTAAATTCTATTCCAATTCAATCCATATAATAATTAAATGCCTAAAACTAATTATCCAGTATATTAAGTAATCAATAAAACAGTACCCTTATATCAATCCCTAATTCTACTATGTATATTATGTTGTATCTTAACCCTTATAACTTAATTTAACTTATATGTCTATTCCGATATTCTTAAATTATTAAATATTATTAACCAATTATTGTTAAATTATTAAATTGTTCAATAGCAGTTTGACACAATCAATATATTAAATGTTATCACAGCAGCAAAAATATTATGAAGTGCACGATAATCAAAAAATTAATGTAGTTATACTTCCAAACTTTCAACAATGGATGCCCTCTCTGAATTGCTGACTCATTCCAGTCTTACTGTTGTTGCATCATTTTAACTCCTTCCTGGGTTCGTCCTTTAAATTAAATTCATTCGTTCCTCAGGTTGGGAAAGATTAATCACAGTTAATAATGTTCCTATTTAGTCCCAATTCAAATTCTCACTGTGAGAGATTCAAAAGTTCAAAAGTCTTACTTTTGTTTCACTTCACTTTCTATTTGCTGCTACCGGAAGTATCCCGCAGAGTCTGTTTAAGTTTTATTGTGTTTCACTCTCCAGTCCACGATCTCAAAGCTATGGGTCTTTCTGTTCAATCCCAATTGTTGTGGATTTCTTTTCCCTCTGCGTTAAAGTCTATTCCATCTGAAGCGGTAAATCCTCGACTATCAAATCTTGAATCCTCCGTCCCGCAACGTCTCAGCTATCAAATCTCTCTCAGTCCTCTTCGATCAATCAAGTCTCCCTCTCGGCAGTCTCTGCCTCTCCTTCCGAATCACAAAGTCGATATAGGCAATATCTTTCACTTTTCCTCCTCTCCAACTCTCGTTCCACTCCGCTGCCTCCCATACACAATCCTGCGCTCCCGGTTGGCTTCGTTCCTCCGCTCCCCTCGTCTCCGCTCGCCGCTTTCTCTGGCTCAAACTCACCAATTGCTCCGGAGCACCTCCTTCCCCCGTCCTTTCTCCCCTCTCAACTCGATTCACTCTCCCTTTTGTTTCTCTTTAGGTTTTCTTTATATGATTGATGTCTTCCGATCTTCTGCTTCCTTCTCTGGGGTGGTTTACAGCGTTCAGGCCAGCCCGAGGGGGGGGGGGGCTGGGATCTTTCTTGAACAGGATTAGGGGGAAAATCCCTGAACCTACGGGGTGTTTGCGCTCACCTCCGGGGTCCTACGGATATCCCCTTTTGTCTGCCAACCTCTTCGTAGCTGGCAGTGCCCGCAGTTGGGCTCCCGAAACAAGAAAAGGGAGAAAAGAGACAGAGCGATGTCTCCTTCCTTCCCAACACGCTGGCGCTACCCGGAAGTCTCCAATTTTCATTCTTAATTTACAATTCACTAAGAGTATAACAACATATATTGCTCATTCAAATTAACTTTCATATTCAATTAAAAGTATCATTATCCATTTTGTCTTTGTTTGATCCAATCGTACCATCTATCCCATACCCTAGAATATTTTGAGCTTTCCTCATTTTTTAATTTCTGCGTTAATTGATCCGATTCCGCACACAAATATATCTTTTGTATTACTTGCTGATCGTTTGGCAAATATTCCTTTTTCCATACTTGTGCATTCGCTATTCTTGCCGCTGTAATTATGTGGTGTATTAAGTATATCTTTTCTTTTCTAATGTTTTGTTTGTAAATTCCTAATAAAAATATCTTGGGGTCTAGTTCAATTTCTTCTCCTACTATTTGTATTATCCACATTTTAATTTTCTCCCAATATGCCTTAGTTTTGGGGCATAGCCACCACATATGGTAAAAAGTTCCTCTAGCCTGTTTGCACTTCCAGCATTTTGAGTCTAAGTTGGGATACATTTGTGCTAGCCTCGACGGGGGTAAGTGCCATCTATACCATATCTTATATTGGTTTTCTTTATAACTTACCAATTTTGTCATTTTAATATTATTTTCCCAAATTCTTTCCCACTCTTCTAATTGGATATTTCCGCCTATGTTTTTGTTCCAGGCAATCATCTGCCCTTTAATTAAATTCTTACTCAATTCCAATTCTAATAAATATTTATATATTTTAGATATCGTCTTCCCTTCTTTCGTTTCCAGAATTTTGTCTAATCTATTTGGGTTTAACTCAACTCCTCCTTCATCCCTATCTTTTCTGTGTCTATTTTGTATTTGAAGGTAGGGCCACCAATCTAATTCTATTCCCCCATCTCTGAGTTCCTGGCGCGTTTTTAATATCCCGTCTGAGTCTAATATATCTCGGTATTGTATAATTTTTTGAAAGGATATGGTGTTTGGGTGCATGACCGCCTCCACAGTGGAAAACCACCCGGGAACTTTCTTATAACATTTTTTTTTTATTTCCAGCCAAATATCGATTAAGGCACCTCTAATTATATGGTTCTTAAAATGATGATAACTTTTGTTCCCGGAAGTCCACAGGAAGGCGTGCCACCCCATCATTAGATCATGCCCCTCTAATTTTAGTAAACGTTGATTCTCTAAGTTAACCCACTCCTTTATCCATAGCAGGCTTGCTGCTTTGTAATATTTGTCCCACGCAGGAAACCCAAACCCTCCTCTAAATTTATCGTCTTGTAGTGTGTTCAGGCTTATTCTAGGCTTTTTACCTTCCCATACAAATTTTGTCGTAATTTTATTCAAATTGATAAAAAAACTTTTTTCTAATTTCACTGGAATGGTTTGGAATAGGTAGAGGAGCCTCGGCAGGATGTTCATCTTTAGTGCAGCTATCCTTCCCAAAAATGAAATATTTAGTCCTCCCCACCTTTCTAGATCATTTTCAATTTGGTGAACCAATTTATCATAATTGTTTTTCTTTATATCTATATTTTTATTTGTCAAATTTATTCCTAAATATTTTATTTTCTTAACTACTTTTAGTCCGGATTGTTTCTCTAATTCCTCTGTCTGTTTTATTGTTAGGTTTTTTGTTATTATTTTTGTCTTATCCTTATTAATTTTCAGTCCGGCTACTTTTCCAAATTTTTCAATTTCTTTCATTAAATAGGGTTCAGTTGCTAAAGGATCTTCCAGAAAGAATACAAGGTCGTCTGCAAAGGCTTGGACCTTGTATTCTTCTCCTTTTATTTTAAGCCCCCTGATATTTTCGTTAGCTCTTATCCTTTGAAGCAAATTTTCTAGGGTTAAAATAAATAATAGTGGTGAAAGAGGACATCCTTGCCTTACTCCTCTACCTATTCCAAAAAAATTGGTTGCTTCTCCATTAATTAATATTCTTGCCTTTTGGTTAGTATATATTGATGAAATTAATTCTTCAAAGTTCTTTCCAAATTTCATATTTTTTATCTGTTTGGTCATAAATTCCCAGTTAACTCGATCGAATGCCTTCTGTGCATCTAGGAAGATTAAGGCTGCCTGTTTTTCTGGGTGTTTATCATAATATTCAATTATATTTATAACTGTCCTCAGGTTATCTTTTATTTGCCTACCTGGTAAAAATCCGTTCTGGTCTACATGTATCTTTTGATTTAATATTATCTTTATCCTGTTAGCCAGTAGACTCATAAAAATTTTATAATCCGAATTCAGCAATGAGATAGGTCTGTAATTTTTTATATGGGTAGTATCCGTCTCTTCCTTGGGGATCAATGAAATATATGCTTCTCTCCAAGTCTCTGGTATTTTTGCATTTCTCAAGGCTTCATTATATACTTCCAGGAGAATTGAATTCAAAATCTCGCCTAAAGTTTTATATAATTCTACTGGGATCCCGTCTGTTCCTGGTGTCTTATTATTTTTCTGTCTTTTAATTGTTTCCTGTAATTCTTCTTTAGTTATCTCTCTGTTTAGCATCTCTCTATCCTCTTCCGTAATTACTGAGGTCTTATCCTCCTCCAAGTATTGTTTTATTTTCACATCTGATGTCTCCTCTTGACTGTATAGTTCCTGAAAATACTGGATTGCTATCTCCTTTTTCTGTTCAATATTTTTCTGTAAGTTTCCTTGTTTATCTTGTAATTGATGTATAGTCCTTTTCTCTTTTTCTTTTCTTAATTTGTAAGCCATCCATCTCCCTGGTTTGTTTGCATGCTCAAAGTATTTTTGTTTTATATATTTCAAAGAGTTGATGGTTTTTTCCTGATCTAACAGGTTCAATTTGTGTTTAGCTGTTATCCAATTAATTTTTATCTTTTCATCTCCTGGATGGCTACCTAATTTTTCTTCCCAGGTTCTAATTTCTTCTTGTATCTTATTATACTCCCTTTCCCTTTCTTTCTTCCTTTTACTATTATAGGCAATAGTTATGCCTCTAATATAAGCCTTTGTGGTATCCCATAGGGTCTGTAAGGATGTTTGTTCCTTAGTATTATCTTTAAAAAACCCTTTTAGTTCTTTTTCTAACGTTTTAATATATTCCTCCTCCTTAATTGTTCTTACGTTCATCATCCATCTTCCTTTTTTTGGTATCCGCCCTTTCCATTCTATTAATATGGGATTATGGTCCGCCCATTCATTTATTCCAATCTCTACCGCTCCAATTTCCTGAACTAAGATCTTGGAGATCCATATCATGTCGATTCTTGACCAGGATTTGTGTGGGCTAGAGTAATACGTAAATTTCTGCTCCCTTGGGTTTTGAAATCTCCAGATATCTATCAAATTTAATTCTTCTGTCAAATTGAAAAATGTCTTGGGCAATAAATTTCTCTTCTTTATATTTTTTTGATTACTTATATAATCTTTTCTCCAGTCAACTATTGCATTCAAGTCCCCCAGTAAGCAAATTGAATCAATATTTTGTTCAATTATTTTCTCATGCACTTTTTGGAAAAATTCTCTTTGACCATTACTTGGCGCGTATATTGCTACCAACAATACTTTTCTGTTTTTAATATTTATTTCTATTAACAATACTCTTCTGTCCAGATCAGCATATATCAATTTGCTTTCTACCTTCTCATTTACATACACCACTACCCCTCTCTTTTTTTCTTCAGCCGAAGATGTATAAATCTTTCCTAATTTTTTGCATTGTAGATACTTTTCATCTTGCCTTCTTATATGTGTTTCTTGTATGCAAATTATGTCTAATTTTTTCCTGATTATTTTTTTAAATATCTGGTGTCTTTTAATTGGCGAATTAAGACCATTAACATTTAGTGAGATGATTTTTATATTTGAGTCCATCACCTATTTTAACTATACTTCCTATTACCTCTTGTCTTTCTTTTTCGCTTCATTCATTGCTCTCATTGTTACTCCTTCATCCTCTGATTTTCCACTCTCTTCCTGTGTCTCTTTTCTATTATTCCTCCCCTTATGAGGTCTATCCTGTTGTTCTGTGGCTATTTTAGATCTAACATTCCCTTCTAGTTCTTCTCTTCCACTGTTGGATCTTTCTGTCTCACTTATCTGCTCATACAAGTTTTGCGCTTTCTCTATTGTATCCACCTTTACCCTCTTCCCTTGCTACATTACTAGCACCCCTTCTGGAATAATCCATCTGAACAAGATTTGCTTCCTATTTAATATCGATGTAAGGAATCCGTATTCTCTTCTCCATTCTCTCACCCGTCTCGGAATCTGTCTCAATGTTATTATTTCCTTTTGTTCGTAATTCATTGGCAGCAGTGGTCCTACAAAATCAACGTGCCTTAGACCTCCTAACTGCAGAGAGAGTAGGTGTGTGTGTATTTGTGAGAGAAGATGGTTGCTTCTATATGAATAAATCAGGTTTGGTCAGAGGAATTGCCAAGGAATTGCAGGTAGGGCATCCAAGATAGGTCAGAGGTTACAAACAACGGACATGTGGTTTTCTTGGTTGCCTGGATCCAGCTGGATTAAACAAATGTTATTCTTGTTGATATGGCTGTGGCAGGCCCAGCTTTTATTCCTTGTGCAATCCCTGTGCTGAAGCAGCTATCCAATCAGAGCAGTGAAAGAGATACAGAATGAGAAGGCGTTCATTTTGACAGAGCGCTTTCTTGAAGAAAAAGTTTCTGAAACAGACACATATGTAGAAATGGAGTCTGGGAAAGAATGGAGGGAGTACCTCCAAAGATAAAGAGAATGAAGATCAAGAAATACCTATCTCTTGCCTAGATTAGTCATATTTTGTTAAGATATTATATGTTAGCTTGGTTTATCCAAAAGAATGGAATGATATTTACTAAAGAGTTGAACATGTAAGGAATGGTGAAAGTTTCTGCATAGAAAAACTTTCAAAGGGGGGAATAAAGTAAATAAAAGTGAATAAAATAATAATGGGAATAAGGTAAATGGGAATAAAAGTGAATAAAGTAGGAATCATACAGAATCAGTTACATGAACTCTAAAAGACACTCTTTATTCACTTTTATTCTAAGGGAGAAAGGGTCAGTTAAAGGACACTCTCTATTCACATTATTATAAGGAAGAAAAGGGCTTGGAGATTATATTAAAAATCAGCTAAAAGCCATTATTGGTAAATATATCTTCTGATAAGGAAAGTTCAGCTAGCTATCAAGGAAGGAAAAGCCATATTGAAAACATTTGATGGGCATCACTGTCAAAGACCCAAAGATATGTATGTTACAAAAAGTCACTTATGACCCAAGGATAGCAGTATATTTCCCATTAGCAACTACAAGCACTTAAGGAAGGTTGTCTAAACTAAGATAATCTTATAAACCAAAAATAATGGTTTACTAATGGTTTAGTAATTAGGAAATGTCAATTATCATATAACAAATGTATGCTAACCATATATAGAAAATGTATGAGCTCATGTTAACCATATATGGAAAATGCATGATCTCACCAAATCCTTTGTCTTGGAAACATATAAACTGTCTATCAGAGCTGTTTTCTTTGTTCAAAGTTTCAGGTACGAATTTGGCTTTGAACCTCCGGAAATAAACTCTCTCTGGCTGACCCAGGAATGTTGTTTGGTCCCTTCATTCCACAACACCGGAGCCTTACCTGTTTTTAACTGTTTAATTGCTGCAATAATCTCCTCAGAGGTTATTGGCTGATTCAATCCTTCCCTCTGTTCTAACATTAATTCAGGAATATTCTCTTCCTTTAGATATCTATCTATATCTATACCTTGTATTGAATCACTGGCATACAGCTTTGTATAAAATTCTAAAAAAGCTTTTTTAATCATATTCTGTTGATAAACTTCCTTACCTCTAAATTCTATCTTACTAATAACTCGTGATTTCTGTTTTTTCCTCAACACATAGGTCAACCACCTACCTGGTTTGTTAGCGTTACAAAATGTATTGTGTTTAGCATATTGTAAACTAGTTGCCACTTGATCAGCCATTAACATTTTAAATTGCTCTCGTAATATATTTATTGCTTCCTTTACTTTCTTGTTTCCTGGATTAGATATAAGTAATTGTTCTTTCTTTTTTATTTCCTCCTCTATCTCTTTCCACTTCTTTTGTTGTTTTAATCTATGTTTGTTATTCATATATATTAAAGTTCCCCTCATATAGGCCTTACTTGCATCCCATACCATTTCCATAGAAATACCCTTATACATATTAATAGCAAAAAACTCTTTCATTTGTTTTTTAAACTCATTCACATTTTCTTTATCTGAATAAATTTTCATTTAACCTCCAAGACCCCCTTTCTCCCCTCTCCTGTTCCAATTCCACCCAAACCGGACTATGATCAGTTAGAATTCTTGGACATATCTTTGTCTTCTTCACCCTAGAAAAAAAATCATTTGTGATTAGTATAAAATCAACCCTAGAAAAAGATTGATGTCTATCGGGAAAAAAAGTAAAATCTCTTTCCTCAGCATTCCGTTCTCTCCAAATGTCTCTCAGTTCCATATCTTTCATCATATCAAAGAAAGATTTAGGTAATTTTGCACGTGTTGAAATCTTTGATAAACTTTTTTTGTCTTTCAGAGTATCTATTACTCCATTCCAATCACCCATTAATATAAAGGATTTATAATCCCATTGTATTATTTTAGTGTGTAAAAATTTATAAAATTTATCTTGTCGATTAGGTGCATATATTCCAATTAATAGCATTTTTCCAGTCTGGGTTAATAATTCAATTGCAATATATCTTCCTTGAGTATCTGCCTCAATTATATTGACTGGTAATCCTTTCTTTACATATATAACTAGTCCATTTTTCTTCTCTGGTGCTGATGCCACAAAGTGTGTACCTAATCTTGAATTTATCAAATATTTTTGGTCTGATAATCTAATATGTGTTTCTTGCAGACAAATAACATCATTCTTAAATAGTTTCAAGTAGTGAAATACTTTCTTTTTTGTGGTGAATTTAAACCATTGACATTCCAAGATAGGAATTTAGTTGCCATCTTTGGCCCCTCGAAGCTTCATGAGCATTCGCTGAATATCCTCTTCCATCTTACTCTTCAGCCTAGCCCCTCCCACTGCTTCTGTTTTTTTGATTTCTTGAGATGAGTCTTGAGATTGTTGCGCTTTTAATTGTTGTTGTTTGTAGGTTGATCGTGTCATGAATTGTTCTTTTGGTTCCTCTATCTTCTTAAGTGGATCAAGAATTGGGGGTGGGCCCCCTAATTGCACTAGATCTTCTTCCATAATGGTTCCTCCAGCTGCCACTTCAGCATAAGTTTGTATCTGCTTTCCATCTTTCTCTTGTTGTAACTTCTTCATTTTCATTCTGCCCCCCCTCCCCCCGGGTGAAGGTGGGTATCCAGCCTTTAGAACATTGACATAAAAATCTTTTGCCTTCCAAACTGTATTTAAACGGTATCTTTCTCCACCATAATTCACTATTAAACCGGTTGGAACATCCCATCTGTACTGCACTTGCTGATTTCTCTATTCATTTACCAGGAAGCCAAAGTCCTTTCTACTTCTTAACATTTTGGGAGGGATCTCTTTCAGAACCACTAGTTCCTGTCCCGCCACTTGAACCTTGTTCTTGTAGGAAGCTTGTAAAATATCATTTCTAATCCTCCTGTCTGTAAAATAGATCACCACATCTCTTGGTAACTGCCTTTGTCTTGCCATCTAGGAATTAACTCTGTAGATTTTATCAATTCAAATGGTCACATCTTCTACTCTTTCTTTAATTATCTCTGCCATTGCTTCAGCACAGATGTCCTTCAGATTTTCCCGGCTATTTTCTTTCAACCCTCTCAGTCTCAAAGCAAATTCTATAGACCTATACTGTAACATAACCAATTCATCTTCCACCTTCTCTGTTTTAGTCATAATGTCTCCTACTTTATCTTCCAAATTCAGATTGGCTTCATTAATTTCTTCTACGCTCTCATCCAGCTGAATAAGGTGTTTTGACAATCCTGAAACTGCCAGTAAGATATCATCTCTTATTTCATTGTGCTTTTCTTCAACAACATCTTTAATTGCCTTTATATCATCCTCAAATTTTTTAAGTTTCCCTTCCATAATTACTGTTTGATTATTCATAGCTGCAGTTTGATTATTCATGGCTTCTTTTATAAATTCTTTAAGATCTCTAAAAGAAGCCTCCTGGCTCTGTGACTCAGCCAGAAGCTGAGCTTTCTGTGTCACTACTGACACTACTGGTGAACCTCCTCCACTTTTAGGAATTCCTGGCTTAGCTTGCTTAGAAGCCATCTTATTTTTTAAAAAGAATCTTTTTCCCTTTCACAGCCACAAAGTCTCTTGAACAACTTTCAAAGATTTGTAATTTATAATTTGTCAAACAGAATAGTCCTTTCTCCACCAACTTCTCAGTTCCCAGCAGCTTTAAGCCACTCTCAAGCACAAAACTCTCAACAAGCACTTTAGTTTCTAACTTTCAGTTTCACGCCCACAACAAAGGCGCCATTTCTTCCAGCCTCCCGCTCAAATAGAGTCAATTCGAAACAATGTAAGCCTGGAGTTAAGCACTGATACTTGCAACTGTTTCTTCTCCTGTTTCCGCTCTGTCTGCTCTTGTATTCATTAAATCTGTCTTCAGGCTGCAAAGTTGGTCGCAACGTCTAGCTCTGTGTTAAACAGAGTCATCCCGGATCCGGAGCTTCAGTGAGCTGACCGGGGAGCTCTCACCTTCCAAGCCTCTGGGATTATTCCAGAGAGCTTTTGGGGTGCTCTACCCACACTCACCAGCTCTTCTCTCCTTCTTCTCCTGATGGAGAGGTTTTCAAGCTGCCGGACAGCTGTTTTGCGCTGTCAAAGCGGCTTCTACGGAGTCACAGGGCTGGCGGTCCGACGAGACCGTCCACAATGCCGGCGGTGCCAAACGGAAGTCCAGTCTTTGATTTTTGAGTTCCATCCACTCCTTAATCCAAATTAATGCTGATGCTTTGTAATATGTTTCCCAGTTGGGTAATGCCAATACTCCTCTTTCTCTTGTGTCCTGTAAGTGTTTTAATTTGATTCTTGCTTTCTTCCCTTGCCATATGTAGTCTGCTATTAATTTGTTGAAGTCCTTGAAGAAGTTCTTCCCCGGTTTTATTGGGATCGCTTGGAATAAGAATAATATTCATGGTAGTACATTCATTTTGATTGAGGCGATCCTTCCCAAAAGTGATAGTTGTAACTTTTTCCAAATCCCTAGGTCTTTTTTAATTTGTTTAGTTAATTTATCATAATTGTCTTCTCTAATTGAAGAACTTTTATTGGTCAGCCATATTCCTAGGTATTTTACTTTCTTTGTTGTTTGTATGCCTAATTCGTCTTCCAATTGCTTTTCTTGTTGATTAGTGAGGTTCTTGGTCAATATCTTTGTTTTTTGTTTGTTAATTTTGAGCCCAGCTACTCTCCCATATTTCTCAATTTTGTTTAATAGCTTGGTGCCAGTTGTTATTGGTTGTTCTATGATGAATACAATGTCATTGGCAAAGGCTTGGAGTTTTTATTCTTCCCGTTTAACTTTTAGGCCTTTTATTTCATTATCTCTTCTGACTTCCTTTAAAAGGGTTTCCAAGGTTAATATAAATAATAGGGGGGACAGGGGGCACCCTTGTCTCACTCCTTTTGATATTGGAAATTGTTCTGTCAGGTCACCGTTAATTGTTATTCTCGCTGTCTGGACAGAATAGATTCTTTTTATCATCTTTATAAATTTATCTCCAAATTTCATAGCTTCCAGTTGTAAAGTAAGGAATTTCCAATTGAGATTATCGAAAGCCTTTTGTGCATCTAAAAAAATTAAGGCCGATTGTTTATCTACATTCATTTCATAATATTCTAGTACATCGATTATTAGTCTGATATTATTTTTTAACTGTCTCTTTGGGATGAAGCCATTTTGATCTGGGTGTATATATTCTTTAATTATTTTCTTGATTCTTTCTGTGATAATTGATGCAAATAATTTGTAATCCACATTCAACAAGGATATTGGCCTATAATTTTGAATATGTGTGTGATCTGCTTCTTCTTTAGGTATTAATGTGATGATAGCCTCTGTCCAGGAATTTGGAATTTTGGCTTCCATGTTTGCGTCATTGAATACTTCAAGCAGAGTTTCATCTACTGATTGTTGACAATTCTTGTAGAACTCTGCTGGTATTCCATCTGGTCCCGGGGTTTTGTTTATTTTTTGTTTTTTCTTCGCCTCAATAAATTCCGTCATTGTAATTGGCCTATCCAAGGAATCTCTGTGTGTCTCTTCTAGTTCTTTAATTTCGGCTTCTTTTAGGTATTGTCTAATGTCTTCTTCTGGGGATTCTTCCTGTTCATATAATTTTTGAAAAAATATTCTTCCTATATTCTTTTTGTCCTTATTCCTATATTGTATCTCTCCAGTATTATCCTTTAGTTGGTGTATGGTCCGTTTTTCTTTTTCTTTCTTCAGTTTGTATGCCAGCCATCGTCCTGTTTTATTGGCGTGTTTGAAGTAGTTTTGTTTCACTAGTTTAATTTTCCTAGCTATTTCTATTTGTGTGTTCAGATTTATTTTGTGCTTTATCAGACTTATTTTTTCTTTGATTCTTTTGTTTTGTGGGTCCTTCTGTAATTCGTATTCATAATCCTTAAGTTCTTTCAACCATTTATCTCTTCTCTGCCATTGTTCTTTATTTTTCTTCGCCACATACGCTATTGTCAGCCCTCTTATATATGCTTTCACCATATCCCATAGGTTTTGGGGGGAGGTTTGCTCTTTACTGTTAATCTAGAAGAAAATTTTCATTTCTTTTTCTATCATTTGTATATAGTCTTTGTCTTTTAATATGTCAGTGTTCATCATCCATCTCTCTTTTTTTTTATATCCTTTCCAAATTATTTTTAGCGGACTATGATCTGCCCATATGTTTGTGGATATTTCTATTTCTTCTAAATCTTTCCTAAGGTCTGTTGTCATTCATGCCATATCTATCCTAGACCAGGATAGGTGTGGATTGGAATAAAACGTGTACTGCTTTTTTTCCTTATTTATTTCCCTCCACGCGTCTTGTAAGCATAATTCTTGCACCATTTCCATAAAAGTATCTGGCAGGGTTTTTTTCCTAGTTTTGTTTTTCTTAGTGCTCTTATAGTCTTTTTCTGTCTCCAAAATTGCATTGAAGTCACCTATAAGGCAGATATTTTCGTAATCTAGATCTTTTACTTTATTATGTATATTTTTATAAAAGGCCCATTGGTTTTCGTTTGGTGCATAGATTGAAATCAATAATATTGTTTTTAGCTCTGTTTGTATTTCGATCATTAGAACTCTTCCCTCATCGTCCTTATATACCTGTTTTGTTTTTAAATGCTTCTTTTTTTTTAATTGAAAAAGTTTTACAATACAATTTTAACATGCCTTCCCCCCAACCCCCCACCCCAACAACCACCCCCTCCCCTCCCCCCTCAACCCCCCCTTCCCCCCCCCTGACTTCCACTATTAAACAATCATGTATTACAATAAACAACCAACAACTTTTTAGGTAAGATCTGGCTAACAATAAAACAATTTTAAACTAATTTAGTACAAAAAATATTCGAAACTTTTAAAAATCTATTACCCCCCCAGATATATAACCACATAAATCATTTATAAAAAATCATAAAAATTTTTAAAATAATGTTGGGCATCTTAAGTTTTGAATTAAAATATCATATAAATCCCACAATTTACTCTTAATAATATTTCTTAGTCATTCAAATATAAAAATCATCATTAAACAGAATAAACAAAAAAACATCAAATAAGATAACAAATTTAACCTTGTAAAATAGAAAGAATTAAGCTATTTTTAAGAAAAATATATCAAATTTAAACAATACCTCATCATAAAGATATAAATCCAATTATATATTTAATAAACATTATTATAACTCAAGTGCTACTTGAAACTTCTTACTCTGATATTTATTCTGCATGTATACTACCCATTTCTTCCACTCTTTAGTAAAAGCTTCATGTGTCCTATCTTTCAGGTATGCAGAAATTTTTTTAAATGCTTCTTAATGTAAACTGCAATGCCTCTTTTTTTTTGGTCTGATAATTTATTTATTTATTATTTATTAATTATTAATTAGACTTATATACCGCCCTTCTCCTTATGGACTCAGGGCGGTGAACAGCTGAATAAAAACCAGTACATAAAAGTTAAGATAATACTAAAAACAAATATAAATTAGGCTGAAAAATTTAAAACAGATAGGTATTAAAATAGATCAAATCTAAAAAAACTCTAAAAGATTTTAAAATTAGAAGGGATCAGGCTAGACCGGCAAGTTGGAAAAGATGAGTTTTCAAAGCCCGACGAAAAGTCCGGAGGTCGGCGATCGTTCTCAGTTCTGGAGGAAGGTCGTTCCAGAGGGTGGGGGCTACCACAGAGAAGGCTCTCCCCCTGGGGGTCGCCAGCCGGCATTGTCTGGCTGATGGCACCCTGAGGAGGCCCTCTCTGTGGGAGCGAACCGGCCGGTGGGAGGCAATTGGTGGCAGAAGGCGGTCCTGTAAGTACCCTGGTCCTAAGCCATGGAGCACTTTAAAGGTGATTACCAACACCTTGAAACGCAACCAGAAGTCCACCGGCAACCAATGCAGCTCACGCAGGAGAGGTGTTACGTGGGAGTGCCCCGTCGCTCCCATAATCCCCCGTGCGGCCGCATTCTGTACCAGTTGGAGCCTCCGGGTGCACCCCAAGGGGAGCCCCATGTAGAGAGCATTGCAGTAGTCCAAGCGAGATGTGACGAGCGCCTGAGTGACTGTGCATAGGGAGTCCCGATCTAGAAAGGGCCGCAACTGGCGTATCAGGCGAACCTGATAGAAAGCCCCCCTGGCCACAGCTGTCGTATGATCCTCTAAAGACAGCCGTGGGTCCAGGAGGACGCCCAAGTTGCGCACCCTTTCCGTGGGGGCCAATGATTCACCCCCAATAACCAACGATGGAGTCAGTTGGCTATATCAGGACGCCGGCAGCCACAGCCACTCGGTCTTGGAGGGGTTGAGTCGAAGCCTGTTTCTCCCCATCCAGACCCGCACGGCTTCAAGGCACTGGGACATCACTTCCACGGCATCGTTGGGGTGGTCTGGGGTGGAGATGTACAGCTGAGTATCATCAGCGTACTGATGGAACTCCACCCCAAAACCACGGATGATCTCGCCCAGCGGCTTTACATAAATGTTGAACAGAAGGGGCGAGAGAACCGACCCTTGTGGCACCCCACACACTAGGCGCCTCGTGGTCGACCACTGCCCCCCTGTCAACACAGATTGCGACCGGTTGGAGAGGTAGGAGGAGAACCACTGTAGGACGGTGCCCCCCACCCCCAATCCCTCCAACCGGCGCAACATGATACCATGGTCGATGGTATCAAAAGCCACTGAGAGGTCTAACAACACCAGGATAAAGGAGCACCCCCTACCCCGGGTCCTCCAGAGATCATCCACCAACGCAACCAATGCCGTTTCGGTGCTGTATCCAGACCTGAAACCGGACTGGAGCGGGTCTAAATAGACAGCTTCATCCAGGTACCGGGGGAGCTGCCACGCCACCACACTCTCAACAACCTTCGCTAGAAAGGGAAGGTTGGAGACTGGACGATAATTTGCCAAAACAGCTGGGTCCAGGGAGGGCTTCTTGAGGAGGGGCCTCACCACCGCCTCCTTCAAGGCGGTCGGTAGGGCACCCTCACTCAAAGAAGCGTTTATAATCTCCTGGAGCCAGCCTCGTGTAACCTCCCGGGAGGCCAGCACCAACCAGGAGGGGCACGGGTCCAATAAACATGTGGTTGCGTTCAGTCTTCCCAGAATCCTGTCCACGTCCTCGGGAGCCACAGGATCGAACTCAGCCCAGATAACACTCTCAAGACCTGGCTCAGTCACCTCGCCTGAACTAACCCAGTCAGCGGCCAAATCATCCTGAATCTGAGTTATTTTATCATCCAGATATTGAACAAAGTCCTCAGCACGTCCCTGCAAGGGATCCTCCCGCGCTCCCAGATGGAGGAGGGAGCGGGTCACCCTAAACAGGGTGGCTGGGCGATTATCTGATGACGCGATAAGAGCGGTGTAAGTCTTAATATGAGCTCTTACTAGTGTCAAGTCAGATTCAGAGCGACTGGCCCTCCAACCGCTCTCTAGGCGTCTTTTCCGGCGCTTCATTTCCCTCAGCTCCTCGGTAAACCAAGGAGATAAGTGAGTTCGGTGCCGGGTCAGAGGCCGCAAAGGCACGACGCGGTCCAAGGCCCCACCGGCCGCCCTATCCCAGGCGGCCACCAGGTCCTCAGCCGAATCGCGTGTCAGTGTCTCAGGAAATGGCCCAAGCTCCGTCTGGAATCTGTCAGGATCCATCAGGCGCCTGGGGTGGAATCACCTAGTCGGTTCCGCCTCCCTGCGGTGAGGTGCAGCGGTCAGAAAGTCGAGTTGAAGGAGCGAGTGGTCAGTCCATGACAAGGGTTCCACTCCTATATCCCCAATGTCAAGACCACTCAACCACTGACCAGAGACAAAAACTAGATCCAGGGTGTGTCCACCAATGTGAGTCGGGCCCTGAATTACCTGGGTCAGGTCCATGGCCGTCATGGAAGCCATGAACTCCCGGGCCATCTCAGATGTCTCGCCGATAGATGGCAGATTGAAATCCCCCATGACCATAAGCTTGGGGGTGCCAACCGCCACCTCGGCTACAACATTGAGAAGCTCGGGCAGGGTCGTTGCCATGTGGCAGGGAGCCAGGTACGTGACTAACAGACCCATCTGCCCACCACGACCCCACCTCACAAAGATGGACTCACACCTGGCTATCTGAGGTACAGTGGCCTCCCTCGGACCCAGACCTTCCTTAATAATGACCGCTACTCCCCCACCCCTACCCTGGGCTCTCGGCTGGTGGAATGCAAGGAAAGCCTGTGTAGCGTAGAGGAGCCTGTGTAGCGTAGAGGGCTAATGCCTCCTACTAAAGGCAGCAATTAACACCAGCTGCCTGTAATTTCTCTGAGTTCAATCCTAGCCAGGCTCAAGGTCGACTCAGCCTTCCATCCTTTCTAAGGTGGGTAAATTGAGGACCCAGTTTGTGGGGGCAATAAGCTGACTTTGTATAAATATACAAAAGTATGAAGGCTATTGCTTAACGCATTGTAAGCCGCCCTGAGTCTCCGGAGAAGGGCGGCATATAAATCAAATTTAAAAAAAAACAACAAAAAACTGGTGGGCACATCTCCACGAGGGGAACCCCCCCCCTCATGGCCCAACCAGGTCTCGGTAATACCAGCCAGGTCCACACACCCCTCTTGAAGAAGGTCACATATGAGGGGGGCCTTATTTACAACGGACCTCGCATTGCATAACAACAGCCGGAGCCTCGGGTCCTGAGCCTCTAAACAACCCGGGGAACGGGAGTAGCTCGGGGGACCGGGGCAAGCAATTGCTCAAAGACAGCGAGTGCGTGCCCCCACCACACGATATGGTCCCCTGCTCTCGCCATATCTGCCCCTCCCACACAGCGTATTTATAACACAGCCCTCAACAGAGGGCTCTATAGGAGCCCTCTTGCCTCCAGAAACTAAACCCCCTGTGGCATCACAAACTGCCAGGCCTGTCCCTCTCCCCCCCGGGTTCTCCCCCGGGTTCCCCCCCAAACCTGCACCCTCCCCCACCCCGGAACCCCCTAAAACACACATTAAAAAAGAACTTAAGAAACCCCTCAGTCCCCGTTTTGCGACATGCCACCTCTCGGGGTCCCAAAACCCGTCATTAAGGTAGGCCCTCAATAACATAGAGGGCCAAACCCGCGAGAGGGGGGAATCTCGCAGGGCAAGAAGCATAGACCTAGGGTACATCCGATGCAAATATGGGCAAAGAAGATGGAAGGCATGGCAGAGGTCCATAATAGTAGTTCAGAATGTCCTGAAGCAGGACCAGGTCAGTCAGGAGAAACGCCACTACCCTCTCACAGTAGCGGCTAGGAGTCTCTGCGTTCTGTCCAGCTGAGGGGATGTCCAGGCCACCCTCTCACGGTGGTCCACCATAGAAGGCAGGTGGGTTAGAAAGTCCAAGGCCACTCTCTCACCATGGCCCGGCAAATTCATCCTGCAGGTGTGGCACCCCCTCAGGGTAGGTGGCAAAAAGAACCGGCTCCACAAGTCCTCCCGTGAGCTGCCCTGTTCTCCAGTATGGCCAGCCAGCGGAATGATGGGTAGAGCCAAAGTTCGAAGCACAGCTCCGGAGAGTAGCGGGCAGATAGCAGAGGAGTGAACATAGTTCGAGGGCCAGCGGAGGACAAGCGGGATGGGGGGGGAAGGTGACAGCTCCATCAGGGTCAAAAATATGTGGCCCCCAGATTGTAAATCCGCTCTGTTGGTGGGAGAAACCTTCACCACCAACAGTAGCCACAGGGGGCAACCCCGTTGGACCAACTGGATATTAAAAACCCCCATCAGCCTCCAATAGGTCTTATGGAAACCCCCCAAGGATCCACAAGCCCGATGGCCAACTGGGGCCCCGCTGGAGCCGCTGGAGCCGTCGGCGTCATCTCCACACCGCTGGAGCCATCAGGAACAACACCATGCCGCCTCCACGCCGAGCTCTTTTCCTTCTCCAGGCACTCTCCTGCCACTAGGGCGCCTGCAGACCAGCGCAAGGCCGCCCCAGTGACAAATGCAGCCCACGGCTCCAGCGCCTCCCCGGCCAGACAAAACTCGTCCACCTTCACAGCGGCCACCAAGCGCCCTCTCACCGCTGCCGCCGCTCGCCGCTCACTCGCCGCCATCTCCTCGCCGCTCACCGCCACGCCGCCATCTCTCGCAGCGCCTCTAATCGGCGGGAGCCTCTGGAGGACACGCTGGGGGCTACAAGCCCACCAGCGTGATGGCCATATGTTCCGCTGGCTGGGCAGGGGGTTGTCGATGGTCTGCAACCCCCGCAGACCCTCTAAACGGCCAGCCAAAAGCCCATCTTCTTACGGAGCCCTGGATGCGGCCGCCATCTTGGGCATGCGCAGGAGGAAGTGTAAAGATTTCCTAGTCTTGTGTTTTCTAATATTTTTGGTGGCCTTTTTTGATGTGAACTTCTTGTAGATTAATTATATCCATCTCCAATTTATGTAATTTAGCAAATGTCCAGGTTCTTTTAATTGGGGTGTTTAATCCATTTATGTTGATCGAAATCATTTTTATTTCCTGTTCCATCTTCCTCCCTATTTATTGATTGTCTTTTGTTTACTTGTGTTCCTTGTTATTCTTCTTTGAGTTTTTCCCCTTGCTCCTTCTCTCTCCAGTTTTTCTCTTTCCAGTTTCTTCTTTTCCTCTTGATCATCTTCCATTTCTTCTATGGACTGTTCTTCTTGGCTCTTATTCTCCGATTCCTCTCTGGCTTCTTGATCTTCTTCCAAAACAAAATATTGATCAAAGAACTCCTGGGCTCCTTCTAGATTATCTATCTTCACTTTCTTATCTTGCCACGAAATCAAGATACCATCTGGTAAGAGCCAACGGAACATCACTTTATGTTTAATTGTGATGTGAGGAAGATGTAATTTTTCCTCTAATCTCTCACACATCTCGGGATTTGCTTCAATGTTATTATTTCCTTCCCTTTGTAGTAGATCGCCTCCTCTCTCATTTTTCTGTATATCTCCTCTTTTATTGTTTTCTTTGTAAATCGGACATGTACTTCTTTTGGAAGTTTGTTCTTATGTGCATAATTGGTATGAACCCTGTAAATTTTGTCAATATCTCTTCTTATATCGTTTTTATCTCTCCATAGTGTTTCCGCAAAGATCTCCGTCATAATCTCTCCTAGGTCTTCCTCCTTGGTTTCCGTTATATTCTGGAACCTTAAATAAAATGATGCTTTTTCCCTTTCCAGAAGTGAAAGGGAGTCTTCCGTCTCCCGATTGCTTGCCAGCTGTTGATGTTCCAGCATTTCTACTTTTTTTATCGTCTGTTCCATTTTAAGTTCTGTCTTTTGGATCCTTTGTTCATTTTTAGCGATGTGCTGTTGAATCTTTTCTATCTTATCATCCATTTTCTGTATGTTATCATTTATCTTTCCCACATCGGATTTCAAGTCATCGTGGTTTCATCTTGTCTCTTCATGATTGTTAGCAATTGCTTCCTGGGTCTTGATCATCGCTTCCTGTAACATTGCCAGAGCTGACTGGATAGTTTGCATGCTGGATATGGAGGCTGCCTTTTCTTTTTCTGTTCCTAGCATTGTTTCTATAGATCTCTGTTGAGCAGGAGATGCCGTCAGGGAGGCCTGGTTTGGAGTTGTTTTTTTGGTTGTTTTAGTTATGGTGGTTATGCCAGTACTTGTCATATTGATTCTTTTTAGTAGGTTCTCCCAAAATTTCATACAATTAAGTACTCTTTTTGTTTTTCAGTTTTGTTGCTTATAATGGTATGTTTATCTGTAATAATGTCTAGGGCTTATCTTGTATAAATCTTCCAATATTAATTAGTCTGTAATTTCTATAAGTATTTTCAACACTTAACACTCTAATAAACAATTAAATATATAAATATATCAGTTAACTTATATGTTCTAGTGAGGAAAAAGAAGGATAAAGTGAAGGAGGTATGGGGAAAAACTTCAAATTCTAACACTTCATTAGATCTTAATATGAGTAATACAGTAAATTAATTAGTCTATCAAATGAAATCTATCAGCACAAATGTCACTAGTGTAAATATATAAGCAAGGATTAAATACTAAATTATTCAAATATTACTATTCACTTAAAGTTCTATTATTCTTAATTAATTAATTAATTCCTAAACAATCATCCATATAATTAAGTAGATATCAATTATTCAAAATCCCACTATTACAAAGTAGTTGATCAGAATTTACACTTACTAGAAAAATTAATCAGATATAAATATAAAGTTATTTTGCAGTTGATATACAGTTCTTTTCCACTCTTACGTGTAAAGGTTCTTGTGGCAAGGTTCTTATATTGTATAGTCTTTAATGTCTCTCAGTCTCTCAAGCTTCCCAAATCACCAAAAGCCTATTATAGTCTGTTAATTAAACATCTTAATTCCTCCGTTATTGTCTTAAATCACCGCTTTTCTGCTTGCTGTTTTATTGTGTCACTTTCGTTTGCTCTCGCTGCTTCAATGGCGTCACCACTCTCGCTTTCACTCTCACTGTTTTTTAATCTTCCTGTTGTTTTCTTTCTCGATACTTTCGCCTGTCACACTATAGTTCTTTGTTCAAGTCCAAACTCCTTTCTTCTCTATTCAGTTCAAATTCAAAGTCTGGTCTTACTCTACAGCTTGTAAGTTCTTTTGAAGTTTCTCATTCCAAGCAGTCTCTCTCTTTTTCGCGCAGTCACTGCCTGTCAGTCTTCTTCCGCCCTTGTCATCTTTCGTTGCCGCTCTCCACCTTCTTGGGGACTCGAATTCTCTGCTATCTGCTTTCTGGTACATTTTATCGCTGTGCTTTACTCACTCGCTTTCGTCTCAATCAGCTTTCAATTTAAACTGGATACAGTTGTGATGCTTTGGTTTGATCTCCATCTCCCTGCTGTGTGGCTTCAGCGCTTCGGGCCAGCCAAAGTGGCTGTTTTTTTCCCCTCCAGAATTAGGGGGTTTCTCCTGAACCTTCAGGGTGGTTGCCTTCCCCCCAAGGTCCTTGGAGATTCCTCCTTATTCTATTGATCTCTTCAAGATCAATAGCGCCTAAATCAGCTTCCTAGGTGGGAATCTTGGACTTTCAAGAACAGAGCACCGTTCTCTAGTTCCAAACGCACTGGTGTCACTGCTGGAAGACCTCCTGCCTTACTAATGGGACACCTCCCCCCCTCACCGCCCTGCTTTCTCCCGCATGTTTCCACCATGGTCTCACCCTTCGCCGGGTCGGCTTGCTTACATCCACCCTGTTTCCCCTCCTTCAGAGGCCCCTTATTCATTCTCCCTGCTTATTCCCCAATGACCGCCTCTTTCTTCGTGCCCCCTCCCCCCCACCAGCTGGCTTCATCTTGCAGAGTGACCAGGACCGGAAGAGTTGAGCCCTTTTCCTTTTATGGTGGCAGCCCCAATACTGCCTTTGCACAGAGCTGGACAGTGGGCAGCGTCAAAGTACCTTAAAGGGACAGGATGCCACAGCTGCCTTCCAAACAGCTTCAGCTGCAAAGGGAGGTTGGAAAACTTCAGGCAAGTCATCTCCTTTTTTTTTTTGCAATTTTTTAATTTTTTTTTATAAAACAAATAAACAAATAAAACATCAATCATCCCTCTCCTGTGACATCTCGGTGTTGACTTCTACTTTTCTTTTTGTTCTTCTTGTTCCAACAGTTTCTTCTATCTTAATCATCATCCAATCCACTGTAAAAGTTCATTCCTGTAGTCATATTCTTACTATCAAATTTTTATACATAGTTATAAAATTAATCATTTATATCTCTTTTCCAGCCAACAATAAAAATAATTCCATGTTCTAAAATATTCTGATTCTTCCCTATCTTTAATCAACAAGGTTAATCAATTCATTTCTGCACAATCTAAAATCTTTTTTATTACTTCATCTTCCACAGGTATTTACTCATTTCCAATTTTGAGCATAAACAATTCTTGCAGCTGTTATTACATGTATAATCAAATAAATATATTCCTTTTTCATTTTATCTGGTAGGATACCCAATAGGAACATAGAGGTCTGGCTATAACATATTTGGGAAAAAAGAACAAAAAGAAATGCCAGAAACAAGTAAAATTGGAAGAAGAGTATAAAAGTCGAGAAAAAGAATTTCAGAAAAATGGTCAAAGTGATAAAAAAAATTAAGAAATTGGAACTGAAGAAACATGAGATAATTTTAAATGAACAAGAATCATTAGCAAACCAATTGAGAATCTCGAGACAGAACTTTTTTGAAAACGCAAATAAACGAGGAAGATGGTTAGCATATAAGTTAAGAAAAGAGAAGGAGAAGAAAATTATAAAATATTTTCAAGATGGAGAAAGGAAATTACAGCACAGAACTGAGGAAAAAAAGAAAGTAATCCAAGAATACTATCAAAAACTTTATTCTCAAGAGAAGATCTCAGAGGAAGAGATACTAAGCTGTCTGGAGAAATCTGATTTAATTCAAATATTAGAACAATACAAAGAAATGGTAGAAGAAAGAATAACAATGATGGAACTAACAGAAGCCATAAAAGGACAAAAAAGTGGAAAAGCGCCAGGACCAGATGGTTTGCCAATGCAACTATACAAAACACTACAAGAAACAATTAGTAATGTAATGCTGGAATTATTTAATGACTTATTATTGAAGGCTAAGTTGCCAGACTCATGGAGAGAGGCATATGTGACACTTATACCTAAAGAAGATACTGATTTACAATTGATTAAAAACTATAGACCAATTTCGCTAGTAAATGCAGATTATAAGATTTTTGCTTCGATAATGGCAAATAGGTTGAAGAAACCACTAAACAAATATATTCATACTGATCAAAATGGCTTCTTACCAAAAAGACAAATTAGAGATAATATGAGAATGATTTTGTATACTTTAGAATATTATGAGACTCATCCAGAAAAACAAATGGTGTTGATGTTTTTAGACGCACAGAAAGCCTTCGACAATGTGAATTAGCAGTTTATGATGATACAATTACAGAAAATGGACTTTGGGGAGAGATTTTTAAATACCATAAAAACAATGTATGACAGACAATTTGCTAAGATAATGATGAATGGAGAAATGACGGAAAAAATCAATATAAGGAAAGGGACTAGACAAGGCTGTCCATTATCACCATTATTGTTTATTCTTACTCTAGAAGTTCTAAATAGAAATATTAGACGAAATGATGAGATAAAAGGGATGAAAATTTAAAAAGAGGAGTATAAATTACAAGCGTTTGCAGACGACCTGGTTTTTGAGGAACCGCAAATAACAGGACCCAAATTACTAGAACAGATAGAAAAATATGGGAAAGTTTTTGGTTTGAAAAAAAATAAAGATAAAACAAAAATCTTGGTGAAAAATACAGCAGAAAAACAAAACAGAGAAATAAGAGAAAAGTTTGATATACAAGTCGTGAAGAAAGTTAAATATTTGGGGATATATTTAACGTCAAGATGTGCAACAATGAAGGAAGAAAATTACTACAATTTAAGACAACAAATTGAAAAGGATTTGGAAAAAATGGAAGAATCTTCAAATTTCACTTATGGGATGGATTGCATTGATAAAGATGAACATATTACCAAGATTGTTATTTCTATTTCAGACTGTGCCAATAAAAATTGAAAAGACATATTTTCATTATCTGAATAAGATAATGAGGAAATTTATATGGCAAAGGTAAAAAGCAAGAATAAGTTTGAAAATGTTACAAGATACGAGGTCACAAGGGGGATTTGGGTTACCATATTGGGAATTATACTACCGAGCAGCAACATTGACATGGTTGAAAGAATGGATTGAATTAAGAAATATAAAGTTGTTAACTTTGGAAGGGCATGATTTGCAACTAGGTTGGCATGCTTTTTTGTGGTATGGTAGAAATAAATACATACATACTTTCATAGACATTATATAAGAAATGCATTGTTATTGGTTTGGGAGAAGGTTAGAGATAAATATTATGTGAAAATACCAATATGGTTATCAACAATGGAAGTTTTAATACACCCAAATATTTTTAATTTTGGAAATATTGTTAGATATAAGGATTTGTTAACAGATAAGGGGGAACTGAAAGAGAAACGAGAACTGGAAGAACAGGGGATTGAGATAGATTGGTATATATATATGCAGATAAAAACAAAATATGAAAAAGATGCTAAGTTACATGGTTTTTATTTGGAAAAGACTGAGTTAGATAGGATACTCACAGGAACAGAAGAAAATCCAATACTTTTCTAAAATAATTTTTTGTTATATATTGAATTGGAGGAGGAACAGGTGAAAGAAACAACGATAGCTTGGGGAAGAAATTTTGGACATTCAATTGATCTTGAAAAATGGCAACAACTATGGGAAAGGAATTATAAATTAACGATGGCCACCGCATACAAGGAAAACCAATATAAAATGTTTTATAGATGGCATATACCACCGGAGAAGTTAGCAAAAATGTTTAAAGATAAATCAGCGAAATGGTGGAAATGTCACCAACTACCAGGATCTTATTATCATATGTGGTGGACATGTCCTGAAGCAAAAAATTATTGGAATAAAATTAAAATTTGGCTAGAAGAAATGACACAAATATGTATTGAAGTCATCTCCTCCTTCTTGACCTTAAACATACACACAGAGCAAACACACACACACCTCACAGTGCTGGAGGGACATGCCCACATGCTGTCTCCTCGCAGAAGGTCCCAGAGCGCATCACAAAATTCGGCCTCTGGGCAGGAAAGCGTCAGTGGGGAGAAGTCACCAAGCTGAGCCCAAAGGTGAGCTCTGTGGTGCCAAAGAAGGGGCTGGGTCACCACCAAGGCTGGTTCTGGATGGGCAGATCTCTCTACCCACCAACGCTTTCCCGCCCCAGAGTGCCAAGAGGCCAAATTTTGCGATGTGCTCTGAGACCTTCTGTGAGGAGACGGCGCGTGGGCAAGTCCTTCCGGCACCATGAGGTGTGTGCGTGTTTGCTCTGTGTGTATTTTGCTCTGTGGTAGGCCACGGCAAAGGCAGACAAGTGGGTGAGGCACAGAGATCAGCTAGGCCATGGGGGCCACATGGTCTAGGCAAGCAAGTGAGCAAAGGAGCCAGAGAGCAGCTGGGCCGTGGGCGTGACTCTAGGCACTGGCCAAGGCAGGCGAGGTGAAATAAGGAGTGGCTGGGAGGGGTGGGGTGGGACCAGCCAGTGGTGGGATCAGCCAGTTCTCCAAACTGCGCAAAAAGTTAACAACCAATTCACCTGAACCGTTGCAAACCGACTGAATCCCACCTCTGGGTTTCACCCCTCCCCCCATCTTGAGCTGGTTGGTGATGGGCAGGGCTATCTGGGTAAAAGTGGGGATGAACTGACAATAGAAGTTCGTAAATCCCAGGAAGCTCTGTAGCTGCCTTCTTTTCCGAGGGCCTCCCACTCCAGAATCACCCTCACCTTACCCAGGTCCATTTCCACCCCATCCTTAAATATGTGATACCTCAGATAGTCTATGCTGGTCTTGTGAAGGTCACACTTAGATAGCTTCATGTACAACTGGGCTTTTCTTAGCTTCTCAAGTACTGCCCTCACTAGCCTGACATGCTCTTCCATAGTCTCGGTATAAATGAAAATGTCATCTAGGTGCACTAGCACTCCTTTATATAGGTGATGCAGGGCCTTGTTTATCAACTGCATGAATACCGCTGGCACCCCTTGCAGCCCAAATGTCATCACCCGAAACTGGTAGCAACCCAGAGGGCAGTTGAATGTAGTTTTCCACTCATCCCCCTCTTTAATCCTCACTTGGTAACTGGTCTACAAGGAGAAAGCCTCGAAAATGAAAGTAGCTTAATTTTACCAGAATTGGATAAAGGAAAATTAAGTCCTGAGTATTAATTGGCTCCAGTTTCTGAGATACAGCTTCAGGTCAAAATTGCATCAAAATTACAAGGGGGATGTGCAATTATGCTCCATAACTTTTCTGCAAAATGTGATATAGCAATGAGAATGGTGCCACACCAATACATTTATTTTTTTATTCATACCAATAACATAACTTTCCATTCATTTATTGGTTTATCATGCAACATTTTCATGCTTTCATGCTTTTTGCATGAAAAACTGACAAGCTCTAACATCAGATTAAACAACAAGGTTCCATCTTTATTCAGTATCTAAACTGTGCTTTTTGGCTTTTCTATTGTGAATGGCAGTAGGATTATCCCTGGAGAGATTCCAGCAGTAATCAGCAAGCATGGATGGACTCCATTTCCCTTGGTATCTTTTCTTCATGCCTGCAATATCCTGGTGGAATCTCTCCCCATGCTCATCACTCACTGCCCCACAGTTCAAACGGAAATACTCTAAATGCGAGTGTAAGAAGTGAATTTTCAGTGACATGTTTGCACCAAGTGCTTTATAGGACCTAAGCAAATTTTCCACATGTTTTTCATAGTCATCTGCCTTGCTGTTCCCAAGAAACTCTGTTGCCACGGTCTTGAATGCTTCCCATGCCTTCTTTTCCTTGCCATGCAACAGACAAATAAATTTGTCATCTTGGAGAAGTTCTCAAATCTGTGAACTGACAAAGACGCCTTCATTGATTTTGGCTTCACTAAGTCTTGGAAACTTTTCATAGAGATATTGGAAACCTGGTTTTGTTTTGTCCATAGCCTTTACAAAGTATTTCATCAGCCCCAGCTTTATATGTAACAGTGGTAACAAAATTTTCTGAGTCAACAAGAGCTGGATTTTGAACATTTTTCTTTCTTGGCTCCCAGGACTGTCATGATGGCCAGTCTTTCTTGACATAATGTGGATCTCTGGCTTGACTGTCCCATTCATGGAGGAAACAGCAGTACTGTTTCATGTGGACCGCATGCCCGATGGGAATGGATGGCAAAACATTGCCATTGTGCAATAAAACAGCTTTTAGACTTGTTTTAGATGAATCTATGCACAATCTCCATTGATCTGGATCGTGGATAATGTTAAGGGCTGTCATTAATCCATCAATATCGTTGCAAAAAACCAAATCACCTTCCACTAAGAAACACTGAACCAGATCTTTTTGACAATCACGGAAAATGGAGATCCTGACATTACTCTGCAAGAGGTTCCACTGTTGTAATCTGGAGCCTAGTAGCACTGCCTTACTCTCAGGCAATTCCAAATCCCTGACCAGGTCATTTAGTTCACTCTGTCAAATTAGATGTGGTTCAGGAGGAGCATACGGTGGCCTAAAGTTTGGGTTTACTGACATTGACGGCCCTGGATCAGCTGCATCCTGCTCATCGTCTTTACCATCATCTAAGTCTAAGTAGGATTCTGGTGTTCCTGGAATTGGCAAGTCCTCATCATGGGGTACAGGATGCAGTACGGATGGAATGTTTGCATATTCCATGGTCCACTTCTTCTTTCTTAAGATCCTTTTTGCAATTGAGGGAACCATACAAAAATAGCAGTCGCCACTATGATTGGTGGGTACCCTCCACACCATTGGGACTGCGAAAGGATATGGACTTTTTCTTCTTGTTTAGCCAATGATGCAGATAAATTGCACATGTAATGCAACAATAATGAGGGGCCCAACTCTTGTCCTGATCCCCTATTTTGCATCCAAAATATAGATGGTATGCCTTTGTTACCACTGCCCTCATACTGCACTTTTGAGATGCAAATGTAACTTCGCCACAAATGTAGCAGAAGTTATCTGCATTGTTTACACAGTTTCGAGGCATCTTGGCTTCTGAGGGAAAATATCTCGCAACTGTTCCTTGAAAATGTTAGGCAATGGCACTGTCACAAGCCACCAGATGTAACTGTATAATGCATAGATCTGACCAAGACAAATGTATCTTGCAATAAAAGAACAATAAATTACGGTTAGGTAATTATCTTTAGTCTCAAAGTGAAGATAAATTTATACACTTCCATGTGGTACCGTTTTCATTGTTCTACCATACTTTGTTGAGACGTTACGAGGCATCATAATCATTAGACACCTCCCTCCCTTGTAGGCAAATATACTTGCCTGTGTATAAATCTTTATTGTGAAATGTTTTGAAAAATTTAGCCAACCAACACCTTTATCACCTGTTTTCTAATTCATCTAATCAAAATATGTAAGAATTAACACATTTTATCCCAAAATTTGTAGACCAGTGTAATAGGCTTCCCTCAAGTCCAGCTTAGTAAAGATCTTGGCTAGGTAGCCACTTGGCCACTTGGCTAGGTAGCCCAGCATGTCCCTCATAAGGGGGAAGTGATACATATTCTCCAGGCAGATGCAATTCAATCCTCTGTAATCTTTTTAAAAAAATTTTTATTATAAATTAAAAACAAAAAACAGAAAAAAGACTATAACAAGACAAAATCACATACATACAACTGAGGTTGATTCAACCCCCATATATATAGTTTCTAAATAGTATTACATATCATCATACTACAGATTCGATTAGGTTTATCATATTGCATCTTGCACTTGTTAATCTTTTTATATCTTCTTATATCTAATATTACCTTATTTATATTTAGTTTGCTATTTACATATCTATGCCACATGCTTTCCTAACATCTATCTCATGACATTTTTACTTCTATCCAATGGTACCATTTATCCCATCTTAGATTGAAAGTTGATTCTTGTCTATCTTTAAGAATATATGTTAATCTATCACATTCTGCACACCACAAAATTTTGTTAATAATCATCTGATCCGATGGTACTTCTTTCCCTTTCCAAAGTTGCGCATATGCAATTCTAGCCGCAGTGGTAATATGTATAAAAAGGTACCAGTCTATTTTCCTTATGCCCCCAGGGTTTATTCCTAATAAGTAGACCTCTGGTCTCAATTGAAAGCTGACTCCTGTAATCTCCATGAGCCAAGCTTTTATCTTGCTCCAATAGTTCTGGGCTTGTAGACATGTCCACCATTGGTGGTAAAATGTACCCCTGGCTGACCCACATTTCCAACATTCTGCTGAAGTTCCAGGGAACATCTTTGCGATTCTTGCTGGTGGTATATGCCATCTATATAATATTTAAAATATATTTTCTTTGAAGGACACTGCCATCGTCATTTTTGCATTTCTGTTCCATATTTGTTGCCATTTTTCCAAATCTAATGAATATCCGAAGTTCCTCCCCCAGGTTATCATCGAGTCTTTAACTATTTCATCAGCTACAGATCGGGACAGGAGGAGGTTATATACCTTGGTGATACATTTTTTATCACCTTCCAGGAGGGCCTTATTGAACTCTTGTGGTGAAGTAAAATTCCCCCCATTGGCTTTATCTTTTTGATGTCTTGCTTGGATTTGTGCGTATGCCCACCAGTCCAAATTGATTCCCTGTATTTGTAGGTCCGCTTTAGATCTAAGGTTACCCCCACCATCCAACAATTCCTTGTACATCACAAGTTTGTTCAAGTTGTATAGAGGAGGATATGTAGTCGCTTCAAGGGTCAAAAACCAATATGGAACCTTACTATACATCATTCCTTTGATCTTATTCCATACCTTAATCAGACATCCCCTTACATAGTGATTCGTAAAGTATTTATGCTGTCCTGCTTTAGTTGGCCAAAGAAAATAATGCCACCCCTGCTGTAAGTTATACCCTTCAATTTTTAATATACACTTCCTCTTCAATATTATCCAATCTTTTACCCAAACCAGGCAAGAGGCTTGATAATACCACTCCCAATTGGGGAGCCCCAAGCCTCCCTTTGTTTTATGCTCCTGCATCATTTTCCTTTTAATACGTGGCTTTTTCCCTTGCCATATAAATTTTCCGATTATCTGATCCATTTTTCTAAAAAAGCTTTTCTCTAATCTTGCCGGAGCCATTTGGAAAAGATATATCCATTTTGGTAGCACGTGTGCCTTTATCACTGCCACTCTTCCTAGCAGGGATAACTGTACTTTCCTCCACCGATCTAAATCCTGTTCCATTTGCATGATGACTTTGTCATAGTTGTTCTTTTTTATCGAGGAGCATTTCGGGGTCAGCCGTATGCCTAAATATTTTACCTTTTTAGCTATTTGTATTCCCATCACATTCTCTATCTCCAATTTCCGTGTCCCCTTAAGATTTTTAACAAGTAATTTGGTTTTGTTCCTGTTAATTTGTAGACCCGCTACTGCGCCAAATTCTTCAATACTTCTCAATAAATTTGGCCCCAAAGTCATTGGCTCCTCCAATATAAAAACGAGATCGTCTGCAAACACTTGTATTTTAAACTCCTCCTTCCTGACATTAAGTCCTTTTATTTCTTTGTTTTGTCTGATTTGATTTAGTAAAGGTTCCAGAGTCAAAATAAATAACAGCAGGGATAGCGGGCATCCCTGCCTAGTCCTCCTACGTATTTGTATCTCCTCTGTTGTTTCACCTTCAATTAATACTTTAGCATATTGCGCTGTATAAAGTGCCCAGATCGCTTGCATAAAACTAAATCCGAAATCCATCTCCTCAATTTGTAATAAAATAAAGTACCAATTAACCCTATCAAACGCCTTTTGCACGTCGAGGAACATTAGAGCCATTTCTTTGTCTGTATGTGTTTCATAATATTCCAATGTATCCATGATGGTTCTAACATTGTCTCGTAAGTATCTATATGGCAAAAAGCCATTTTGATCTTAATGGATGTATTCATTTAAAAAATCTTCAACCTTTCCGCTAATATTGATGTGAATATTTTGTAGTCTGAATTAAGCAGGGAGATAGGTGTATAATTTTTAATCTGTGTTCGATCAGAATCAGGTTTGGGAAGCAATGTAATATAAGCTTCCACCCATGACCTGGGGACTATACCTTTAGTTAATACCTCATTAAATAAATCCATCTCCCTTGGCATCATGAAATACATCTTCAGCTTGGGTAATTTAGCCCCTGGCAAAATTTAAATAGCACACTCTGAGAGGGGTGTGGCCAGCAGTGGGCAATACGGTGTGGATTCTGGGGCTCCAGGAGAACACCGATATCCTAGTCGATTTTGGGGATCCCCAGGGATCATAGCTGTCTTGTGGAGACAGCGAAGAAAGAAGACGCTGGCTGGCATGGATAGGGAATGAGCAAGTTCCCTGAAATGCCGGCATTAGTCTTCAACCCGTCGGCGAAGGGAGGCAGCCATTAAGGAGCTGTCACAAGCCAGAACAGCCATGATCAGAAAGAGGGAATGTAGGAGCGGTAATTGAACAGAGTATTGTTACCAGGTGAGTAATTGGCCAACTCACAGGTAAAAGAAAAAATCTTTGACTGCTTGAAAAAATTGTAGCAGAAGATTGGCGGCTAATTGGCACAGAAGAACTAAAGCAGAGGGGGAAAAAAAACCAGAACTTTAAAAATCAGACCTAAAGCCCTGGAAAAAAAATCTTCCATTCAAATTTAAAACTGGATTTGGGGGGGAAAATAAGACAAGGAAAAGAAGATAGAAAAATATTTTAAACAGCAGAAGAATTTAATGTGGAAAAGAGAAAGTGAAGCTTTTGTGTATTACAAGATGGCTACTTTGTTATGGAAAGGATTGTGAATCGGAGAAAGACAGCTGCTGGTGAAGAGCGTGAGAAAGAGGTGTGAGAGAATTCATACAGCTCTACCAAGATAAGAGAACAAAGGACAAAGTCTGAAACGGTGCTGGCTCAAGTGAAGATCTGAATTGGGCATTATTTAAAGGGGGGGGGAGGAAGAACACTATATGGACTTGGAAATTTGAAATATATGTAAAGGAAAATAATACATTTAAAAATCTAAGCCTTTTAAATTAAAAATATGGAGAATTGGGAGGAGGAATATGAGACATTGAGGGAGATGTTTCAAAAAATAAGAGAAGCATTTAAGGGAAACAAAGAAGCAGAGGATTGGTTAGAATGCAAAAAAGAGAGAAAGAGAACAGAAGAATGAGAAACAAAAGAAACAAAGAGATAATATTGGAGAAGAAATAATTGAAAATAAAGATAAAGATGATTACACTGGGTTTAGCAGTGACAGAATAAGAATGGATAAGGGAAAATACATCTCAAATAAGAAAAGAAGAGAAATAAATGGGGAAAGATTGAGAAAGAAAATTAATAGATTTAAAATTAAAGAAAAGAGTATGAAGGGGAGATACAAGAAAAGGAAAAAGAGGAAGGTAAGGGAATGGGAGAAAGGGAGGAAAATACCAAGAAATGGAGTTATTTATTTATTTATTTATTTATTTATTTTATTAAATTTGTATACCACCCTTCTCCTGGTGGACTCAGTGCGGTGCACAGCCAAGAATAAAAAACATTTCAGTACAAAATTTAAAATTTTTTAAAAGAATTAAACAGTTTTGGCCCAAAAAATTTAAAACATCGTGACTAAAACCGATAAACAATTAGAAAGCTAAGGGGGGGGGGGTGTTACACCAGCCCAGCTTGATGAAATAAAAGAGTTTTTAGGGCATGGCAAAAGGCCTGGAGATCTGGTATCCTGCGGATCTCCGGGGGTAAATCGTTCCAGAGGGCAGGTGCTGCCACAGAGAAGGCTCTCCCCCTGGGGATCGCCAGCCGATATTGCCTGGCTGACGGCACCCTGAGGAGTCTCTCTCTGTGGGAGCGTACTGGCCGGTGGGAGGCTATCGGCAGCAGAAGGTGGTCCCGCAAGTACCCAGGCCCTATGCCATGGAGCGCTTTAAAGGTGGTAACCATCAGTGCATCCGGAAGACCACCGGAAGCCAATGCAGCTCACGCAGGAGAGGTGTCACATGGGAGCGCCCTCTCGCTCCCATAATCCCCCACGCGGCCACATTCTGCACCAGTTGGAGCCTCCGGGTGCTCCTTAAGGGGAGCCCCATGTAGACAGCATTGCAGTAGTCCAGGCGGGAAGTGATGAGTGCCTGAGTGACTGTGCGTAAGGTGTCCCGAACCAGATAGGGACGCAACTGGCGAATCAGGTGAACCTGATGAAAAGCCCCCCTGGCCACGGCCGTCATATGCTCTTCTAAAGACAGCCATGCATCCAAGAGGACGCCCAAGTTGCGAGCCCTATCCGTGGGGGCCAATGACTCACCCTCAATAGCCAGCAATGGCATCAACTGGCTATATCGGGACGCCGGAAGCCACAGCTACTCGGTCTTGGAAGGGTTGAGTCAAAGCCTGTTACTCCCCATCCAGGTCCGCACGGCCTCCAGGCACCGGGACATCACTTCAAGGGCATCGTTGGGATGGTCTGGGGTGGAGATGTACAGCTGAGTATCATCAGTGTATTGATAGAGCTCCACCCCAAAACCACGGATGATCTTGCCCAGCGGCTTCACATAAATGTTGAACAGAAGGGGCGAGAGGACTGACCCTTGCAGCACCCCACAAATAAGGTGCCTCGGGGTCGATGTCTGCCCCCCTGCCAACACCGACTGCGACCAGTCAGAGAGATAGGAGGAGAACCACCACAAAACGGTGCTCCCCACTCCCAACCCCTCCAACTGGCGCAGCATGATACCATGGTCGATGGTATCAAAAGCTGCTGAGAGATCTAACAGGACCAGGATAGAGGAGCAACCCCTATCCCGAGCCCTCCAGAGATCATCCACCAATGTGACCAATGCCGTTTCCGTGCTGTGCCCAGGCTTGAAGCCAGACTGGAGTGGATCTAGATAGACACCTTCATCCGGGTACCCAGGAAGCTGTCGCGCCACCACACTCTCAACAACCTTCGCCAAGAAGGGAAGGTTGGAGACCAGATGGTAGTTAGCCAAAGTAGCCGGATCCAGAGAGGCCTTCTTGAGGAGGGGCCTCACCACTGCCTCTTTCAAGGCTGATGGCAAGACACCCTCACTCAAAGAAGCGTTAATAAACCCCTGGAGCCAGCCTCGTGTAACCTCCCGGGAGGCCAGCACCAACCAGGAGGCACACAGTTGTGAAGAGATTAAGGGAAAATGGTTAAGAGTCAGTGAAAATGTTAATTTGTTAATTAAGAGATTGATGTTAGTGGTAGAAATTATATGTGAAAATAGACCAGTAGGTGCAATGGGAAAGAAAGAATGATTTTGGAGAAAGCATTAAATGGAGAGAAATAAGTAACATAAGCATTAATTGAAATTATGATGGGAAATTGAAATTGAATGTAAAATTGAATGAAATTGAAATGTTAAAAAAATGATTTAACTGTTATACTTGTAAGAAGTAAAGAAGAAAAAACATATTGTTAAAAGTAAAGAAGATAAAGGATTGGAAGATTGTTTCGGTAAAAATTTAAAGGGAAAAATGGAATAAGATGAAATATACTGTTTATAATTAAAAAGATAAGAGGAATTTTGTGAAATATACTTGATAAATGAAAGATCCGGGTTGCCTGGACTCCATAATGGAAAATATTAAATTGAAGATGAATACAGCAATAGAAAGAGATGAAGGAGGAGAAGAGAGGTGGAAGGGAAGAGGAAGGAGAGAGAGGGAAGGAAGAGTAGGGAGGGAGGAAGGAAGGGAAGGGAAATTAGAGTAGAAGAGAGGGTAAGATAGGGGGAAGAGAGGAGGAGAAGGAGAAGAGGAGGGGAAGAGAAAGTAAGAAGGAAAGAAGAGAGGAGGATTGAGAACAAAGATTGCTGTACAACAAAAAAGATGAAATGGAAGAAAGGCAACCCCGAACATATATAAATATACTAAGATAAAGAATGAATGGTTAAAAAATAAAAGAGAATAAATATGAATAAGCAGGAAAATTAGAATTTGAGGGCGAATGAAGATGTTGTTTATATAAGTAAGCAAAGAAATATTGAGATGTGATTTAAAAAAAAGGAAAAAAAGAAAATTATGGCAAAAATTGTGCTTCTTTTCCTTCTTTCGTGACTGCAGTGAGCCAGTGGGATGGCAGAAGGTACGACGACTGAGGTGCCAGAGATGGAGGAGGCGGGCGAGGACACGGTATTGGAGGTGGTGCCAGAGGCCCAGAACCCCAGCGAGCCTCCTGTGTTCCGACCCAAAGAGAGGAAGATACAGCAGGGGGAGTGTGCATCTGAAGACCTGGAGGCATCTGTCCCCAGTGGGATGAAATCTTCATCTGGTGAATGGTGGCATAGTTCAGCCCTTGCTGGTCCTGGGACAGCTAAGCCCATCAAGCTCATCAAGTTGAGGCAGCTTTTCAGGGTTGGAGGGAACGGAGGTGGAATGAGAATGAGGAAGGGGAGTGGAGCTACTCCACTGGCCCTGGAACCACCACCCTGGATGTCTTGAGAGAGAGATTTGGGGAAGCCAGCTTCAGGGATGCACCTTCATGGCAGCCTTGGGCTACAGGGGTGGATACTTCAACCACCTGGCAAGGAGGAGTGGGGACACATGGAAGTACAGACACCCGCTTCCATCTGACTAGTCCAAAGTTGCATGTGGATAAAGGGTCTCGGGTACCAGACCATCAATTAACTGCACTCACCTCCACATCGTTGGGGGAGGCACTACGTGGGGTGGACCAGGTTACGCAGAGGAGGCAAGGGACACATGATATGAGTCATGCCAGCCTGCGGAAGCAGGCTAGTCATCGTAGGGTGGAGGGAAGAGACACTCAAGAAACCCAACCACCACCTGGACCTACCCAGGTGTGGGCGCCGAGGATTTGGCCACAACAACAGTTTTGGGGCCCTCCACCAATCCAGGCTACCTTCGATGGAAGCGCTGTCATGGTGTCACTGTTTTTGAGCCAGATAATTAGTCATATGGACATCTCTATCCCTCGCAATGGGCCATGGTGGTTGCTATCACCACTGTTTTAACAGGAGAAACAGCGGACTGGTTCTCAGCGTTCCTGTGTGCTTGATGCTCGACAGGGTCGCTGATCTCCATAGTGACCACGCAAAAGAACTGATAAACATTGGGTTGTTTTTGGAAGCCTTACGGGGCCGTTTTGAAGATTACACCAGAACTCAGTTTTTTTTAAATTTGATTTATATGCTGCCCTTCTCCGGAGACTCAGGGCGGTTTACAATGCGTTAAGCAATAGCCTTCGTACTTTTGTATATTTTACAAAGTCAGTTTATTGCCCCCACAAACTGGGTCCTCAATTTACCTACCTTAGAAAGGATGGAAGGCTGAGTCAACCTTGAGCCTGGTGAGATTCAAACATGCTAATTGCAGACAGCTAGAGTTAAATTACAATGCATTAGTCTGCTGAGCTATCCAGGCTCACTTATTAATGGAAGGGGAACTTGTATCCCTGAAGCAAAGAGGAAAGCCTGTAAAAGACTATGTAAAGGAGTTTCGTGCCCTCACTGGACGACTCAGGACTTGGCTGGAACGCCTCCTAGTACAGCATTTCCGGTTGGGGTTGGACAAGGAAGTAAGACAAGCTTGTGTCTACAGGGGTTTACCTCCCCAGTTGACGGAGTGGTTTAAAGCGGCTGTGGATCTAAATGTGGGATTAAGAGAATTCCGTCCACGAGGGGTGGATACCAACCAACCAAGAAGGGCTGCAGACAGGCAGTCTATTCCCCGGGAACCCGGGAGGGACGGCTCTTTTCCTACACGCTCAACTGAGCCAAGTAGGAGAGGGACATTCTGGTGTTTTTGGTACAATCAACTGGGGCATTGGGCAGCTGAGTGTCCCACACCTTCGTTGCAACTGTCTTCCTCCCGGGGCCCAATGACGGGTGGAAAAATCTGGGAGCGGGTTTGATCAACTGTGGATCGGTCTAGACTGGGGCCCCAGACCCCTAGCAGGAGTCCTCATGCTACACTGTTGGAAGCCAGGAGTCCCATTGGGGCAGAGAATGTGCCAGTGATATCACACGATAGCGAGGATAGTGACCCAAATGACCCCATGGTAAGTGCTCCAATACGTCCGTTTGTTATACAAATGACTTTGAGAAATTTGCACACATCTGTTGCCGTTAATCAAGGAGCTTTGATTGATTCTGGGTGCACCCGTTGTTTGATATGTTGAACAATAGCCGATAACCTGGGCCTCCGTATAGTACGTTTACAGACTCCAATCCGGCTCGAACAAATGGATGGCTCTTTGCTAGGTGGAGCACCGGCAACACAGGTGACTGAGCCTGTGGGGTTAGAAATAGGCAAACATAAGGAGAACATCTGGTTTATTGTGATGATAGAACCCATCATATTAGGTTTAGCGTGGCTAGACAAATGGAAAGCCAACATAAGATGGGAGGACGGGTTTAGGAAATTACAGCTTGTTGTCGGGCCAGAGCCAGAACCGGAAGAGCGAACTGGACAGACCAGGTATCAATTAGACTGTAAAAGGGGGTTCCCAGAAACATATAAGGAACTAGCCAAAGTCTTTAATGAGGTGTTGTTTCGGGAGACGAAGGATGGCGGGTTACGCCTATGTGTGGACATTTGTGGTTTGAACGCTCTTTGTGTTGACCATCTATAGCCTTTACTGTTAATCAAAGACCTCTTGGCGGTGTTGTCCACTGGCCATATATTCACTAAACTCGATCTGCGAGAGGCTTATTACGGAGTCCGAATAAGACTGGGTGACAAGTGGAAAACCACCTTCAATTGTCCATTAGGTAGTTATAAGTTCAGGGTGATGCCGTTCGGTTTGCAGGGTGCCCCAGACATGTTCACGCAGGTCATAAACGAAGTACTGCATGAACATTTGTATTGGGGTGTTCTTGTATATCTGAACAACATCTTAATATATACCAAGACGATGGAGGAGCATACCCGCTTGGTACGACAGGTGTTGACCAAATTACTAAAAGCAAAACTCTACATAAAATTATCGAAATGCAAATTTCATTGTACAAAATTGGACTATTTGGGTTATTGAATTTCGGGGGATGGGGTGGAAACGGACCCAAAGAAAGTTAAAACAGTACTGGAATGACAAGCACCAGCAACGAGGAAACAGTTGCAGAGTTTCCTTGGCTTTGCGAATTTCTATAGACAATTTATACCGGCTTTTGCTCAGGTGGTCCTGCTCTTAACTGACTTACTGCATACCAAACAGACAAGAATTAAAGCGAAGCCAGGGCAAGCATTCGCATGGACACCTGAGTGTGAACAAGTATTCGAAAATCTGAAGACCCTTTTCTCTTGTGAACCGATACTTATCCTGACCCTGCTTTAACATTCATAGTGCAAGTGGATGCTAGCGACGTAGCTGTTGGAGCTGTATTGCTACAGAAGACAAAAGAGGGCGTACTCCATCCTTGTGCTTACACTTCTCGTAAATTAACACCTACGGAAAGGGGTTGGGCAATATGGGAGAAAGAGGCATTTGCAATAAGATGGGCACTACTTATGTGGCAACATCTCCTTGAAGGGATTGTTAACAAATTCAAGATGTGGACTGAACACAAGAATCTGGAAGCCCTCCAGAACCCCAGGAGACTGTCGCCAAAACAGGTACACTGGGCACAGTATTTCCAACATTTCAATTTCACTTTGAAATATGTTCCAGGGGGGGAAGAATTTTCTAGCTGATGCCTTATCACGAATGCCTCAATTTAATAGTAGGAGGGAAGAGGTTGTACAAGCCATGATACCAGGTGGTTCATTCAATAGGGAGCCTAAGAAGTCGTGGCATGATGAGATACGGTTAGCACTGAACAAAGATTCTTGGTTTGCGGAACATAGATCGTTGCTGATCCACCGAGATGGCCTCACATGGATGGGTGCTTATATATATATATATATATATATACCTGGCACCTTGCGATATTCGGTATTACAAAGGTGCCATGACGCAAAACCAGCTGGTCACTTTGGCTTCCTCAAAACTTTACATCTAACAAGGCATCAATTCTGGTGGCCGCAAATGCGTAAAGACATTGAACGATATGTAAAGAATTGTAGAGTGTGTGCTGTGACCAAATCCCGGCCTGGAAAACCTCTGGGGTTATTACAGCCCATTGCGGAGCCCAATAGACCATGGGATGAAATCTCTGTGGACTTTATTGTAGATCTTCCAGAGAGCAATGGGAACACCATCATATGGACTGTAATCAATCTCTTCTCAAAACAGGCCCATTTCGTCCCCTGTAGTGGATTACCCTCTACTAAGAAATTATCTAAGATGTTCATACAACATATATATCGACTGCACGGGACCCCTCGTCAGATTATATCAGACAGGGGTGTTCAATTTACAGAAAAGTTCTGGCGTAATTTTGTTTCCTCGATAGGATCTTCACAGGGTTTAAGTTCGGCTTTTTACCCTAGTACTAATGGGTCAGCAGAATGAGCTAATGCCATGGTAGAGCGGTATATATGTTGTTATGTGTCCTACCAACCAGCTGACTGGTCGGATCTTTTACCATTTGCTGAAATAGCGTAGATGTCAGCATGTCAAGATGCATTTATCCTAGTGCTGACATTTAGAAGGAGAACGCAGAAATCTGCAACGGGACGGTGGTCTTTCACCTACTTATTTTTCGCTGGAGATAATGTCCCCTAGGAGATGGATGGGAGGGGGGAAATTCTTTGAATTGGAGCAGTAGATTAGGGGTGAATGATTGGGAAGATGGCCAATGAAGGCAGAGGAGTGGGGGGAAGGAAGAGGAGGGTGTTTGGGTCAGCACGTCAGTGCTGGCTGCATGGAGTCAGTGTAAAAGTTGCCGTGCTAAATAAAATGGAAATTTGTTTCATAAAAGAGACTTTGTTTGAAACGCAATTATTTTGAAGACGGCCTGAAAACCTGACAGACAGACAGCACTCCTTTCCAAGCCAAACTGGCTAACCTCCAGACCTCCGGCTCCCTGCCAGATGTCTGGAGTGACTGGAAGCACAGTCCAGACACCATGGCAGAAAGCCAATTATCTCAAGAGAGTTTACTTCAAGCAACTGGAAACCAGCCTATCTTGATTCCAGCCTGGGTGGATGCCATGGGGCCTCAATCCCCACCCCTCCTCCAGCAAAGCTACAAGACAAGGAAAAAAAAGGTGACTACTGGTGGGTTTTGCCAAAAGCTGCAGAGGCTGAATTCCCTTTCCCGAACGCTCAAGGTAAAGGGAAGCCCCTGAGTGAGTTGAGGAGAGCAGATTGGCTATGGGACTGGCAGCAAGCCAGACAGCAAAAAGCTTCAAAGAAGCCACTTGAGAGCCCCATAGATGAACTGAAGGAAGAATTTGACCGTGCCATTATTCGGGAGGAAGAGCTGTCATGCCAGCCAAAAGAGAAGGGGGGTCTGCTGAACTGAGAGGCCGTAGATTGAAGCACAGCCCTTCCCCCCCTCATAGCAGGAGGAGAGGAAGCCCAGAGATGCATCCATGGGTCCCCCCGCCCTCCCCACACACAGCAAGCAGAGCAGCCTAGACCGGGCATCATCTCCCCGCCCTCGAATGAGAGATGAGGAAGAGTACCAGGGGCACTGAGAGCAAACTCACAGAGCCCCGAAGTGGGAGGAGAGGACACCAAGGGAGGACCCACCCCGGTTCAGAGGAAAGTTCGATGGTGATCCAGACCAGCTAGCGCAATTCCTCGACACAGCTGAGATCTACATCGAGCGCTATAGACACCTCTATCCATTCCCCAGAGCCCTAGTCAGTGCCATTTCAGAAGGGTTGGAGGGAGAAGCAAGGAGCTGGTCAGCAGCCCTCTACAAGAATAGGGCCCCCCAACTGCAAGACGCAGATGGGTTCTTACAACTACTCCAAGCCCGCTTCGAGGAGGCAGGGGAGGACCCCTATGTGGAGGACGAGCTCAGGAACCTAATGCAGAAGGGGAGGCCCATCAAAGAGCACATCCGTAAATTCAGGAGAGTCATTGGCACCTTACCTCCCTTACCAGAGCGACTACTAGTATATTTCTTCAGAACAAGCCTAGATAAGCAAATAGCCCAATGGACCGCTTATCGGGACATCCCGAACCGACTCTCCGAATGGTTCCAGGTAGCGATGCAAATCGAGAGGGGGCTGCGTGCCAATGACATGTTAAAGCAACCAGATGCCAAGGACAGAGGCCAATCGGACCCGGGACCACACAGCAGATGAGGAACCACAGCGCTACGGCCTACTCAGAGGCCGTTCATTCCACGAAGCCCGCTGAGGTGCTACAGATGCGGGGGAACTGGCCACCTGGCAGCAGCATGTGGGACCCCGGGACCGAGGGCAGGCCCACCACCCAAGACAAGACTGTAACAAGGGCCCAAGTGCACCACCAATGCGCCACAAAGACTCCCCCCGGGTACAGAGGTTTTCGCCCACCTGACTGAAACAAGGGGGAGCCCAGACGATGCAAATCAATCCCCCGAATCGTATGACAGCGAGGATGATGGAGAAGACAACCCAATGGTGAGTGGACCCATCCACCCTTTTCTCTTCCCCATATACCTAACAGCCCCAAAAACAGGGACCCAAGGGACTTTCCAAGCCTTAATAGATTCGGGCTGCACGAGGTGCCTGATTAACCTACCTACAGTCCTAAAATTGGGGATCTGTGCTAAAAAGCTCAGCCACCCAATTCGATTTGAGCAAGTTGATGGATCCCTAGTGGGGGGGACTTACGCCACACACTTGACCGAGCCAGTGAAGCTGGAGCTAGCAGATCACCGGGAAACAATCCATTTCATAATAGCCCCCAAAATGGCAGATCCAGTCATACTGGGAGTCTCTTGGCTAGACAAGTGGGGCCCAATCATCTGATGGAAGAGGGGACCCGGTGATTGAGAATAGCAAAGGGACCCCACCCCCTGCCGCTCCAACCAGGGGAGACACCTCCCACGTAAGGGCCCCAACCCCTCCCACCAGAGAAACAAAAGACGCCCCCAACCCAAGCGTTCCTCTCTAAGGGTACAGCAAAGCAACTGGTGACCACATCCAACAGCTCCTACACAACAGAACAGATCCCAAGAGAGTACCAAGACCTTGCAGAGGTATTTAGCGAGGCCGAGTGTGACGTCCTACCCCCCCCCCCGCGAAGCCGATTGCACCATCAAAATCATCCCGGGGGCGAAACTACCTAAACCTAAATTGTATGCCATGACACCCCGTGAAATGCAAGAAATGCGAAACTACATAGACAAAAACCTACAAAGGGGTTTCATTGAGCCAGCCAAACCGCGACTTGCAGCACCGGTCCTTTTCAAAGAGAAGAAAGATGGCTCTATGTGCCTAGTGGTTGAATTTAGAGGTAGCAACGTTGTCTGTGTACGCAACTTATTTCCCCTTCCCCTCATGAAAGACATGCTAGCCTACCTGGCGAAAAGGAAGGTTTTCACCAAACTAGACCTCCACAAAGCCTACTACCAAATACGCATCAGGGAAGGAGATGAGTGGAAAACAGCATTCAACTGCCTCCTAGGAAGTTTCCAATTCAAAGTGATGCCATTTGGACTACAAGGAGCCCCGACGGTGTTCATGCAATTGATAAATGAGGCTCTACATGACCACCTCTATAAGGGGGGCCTTGTCTACCTGTATGACATTCTCATTTACACAGAAATCATAGACGAACACATACCCCTCGTCCGCCAAGTGCTGGAAAAACTGCTGGGGGCAAACCTCTATGTCAAACTATCAAAATGCGAGTTCCACCAGTCGCAGCTAGACTACTTAGGCTACTGAGTGTCAAACGAGGGGATAGAAATGGACCCAGCCAAAGTACAATTAGTCCTAGACTGGCGACCCCCTCGAACCCACAGACAACTGCAAAGCTTCCTGGGGTTCGCAAACTTCTACAGACAATTCATCCCCTCTTTTGCAAAAATTGCCAAACCTCTGACAGACCTCCTAAAAACAGGGGGTCCAGCAACAAAATCCCGCCCAGGACAACCTCTACAGTGGGACCCGGCCTGCCAACAGGTATTCGAAACACTAAAAGAAATGTTTGCAAAAGAACCAGTCTTGAAGCATCCTGACCCCGAACAACCCTTTGTCATCCAAGCAGATACCAGCGATGTGGCAGTGGGGGCTGTCCTACTCCAAAGGAACAGCCAAGGGGACTTACAACCTTGTGCCTACACATCCCGCAAACTTACCGACACAGAGAGACGTTGGGCAGCGTGGGAAAAGGAAGCGTTCACAGTGGGGTGGGCACTGTTGACCTGGCGACACCTGCTAGAAGGAGGCCAGAGACCGTTCGAAGTTTGGACTGACCATAAGAATCTGGAGGCCCTCAGGACCCCACGGAAGTTATCGCCCAGGCAAGTCCGGTGGGCCCAATACTTCAATCGTTTCAACTTCGAGCTGAAGCACATCCCGGGGGGAAAAACTTTATGGCCGATGCCCTCTCCCAAATGCCCCAATACAACAGTGAACGGGAGCAGGTAGTGAACGCCGTCATCCCCTCTGCCCAAGGAGTGGGTCAAGTAGTTACCAGACAGCAGCGTCACGGCCTGGAAGGCCAACCAGCAAGTGACTTGACGACAAGGCTCAAAACAGAAACATTGGCGGACCCCTGCTTCCGAGACAATCAACATCTCTTGACAAAAAGGGATGACCTAGAATGGAAAGGGACGAAACTCTATCTCCCAGAGATTCTACACACCCTGGTCCTCAAGAGGAGCCATGACATTAAATCAGCGGGGCATTTCGGCTTCCTAAAGACTCTGCATTTAGTACAAAGGCAGTTTTGGTGGCCCCACATGAGAAAAGACGTAGACAGCTATGTAAAAAGTTGTACCATCTGTGCCACGATGAAAACCCGACCAGGAACACCTCCCGGGCTGCTGCAGCCAGTAGCTGAACCGACAAGACCATGGGAGGAGATTGCAATGGACTTCATAGTAGAACTGCCGAGGAGTGGCGGAAACACAGTGATCTGGACTGTAATAGACTTATTCTCCAAACAGGCACATTTCATACCCTGCAGCAGACTACCCTCAGCCCGTCAATTGGCCAAATTGTTCGTAAAACACATCTACTGCCTGCATGGAGTACCCAGAAGAATCATCTCCGATCGAGGTGTCCAGTTCCCAGCAAAATTCTGGAGGGAATTCCTATGATCCATAGAATCATCCCAAGGTCTCAGCTCAGCGTTTCACCTGAGCACCAATGCGGGGTGGGCAGAGAGACTGAATGCCATGATAGAGCAGTACCTGAGGTGCTACATCGACTACCAACAGTCTAACTGGGCAGACCTCCTATCTTTTGCGGACATCGCATATAACAATGCTGTCCACAGTAGCACAGGACTAACCCCACTTAAGATAGTGAGAGGTATGGATTTCGTCCCCATGCCAGAGTACCCAAGAGAGCCCCCTTCCTCAGTCAGTCTGACCAATTGGATGGAAACATTGAAAGAAACTTGGGAGAACATCAAGAAGGCGCTAGCCAAGGCGGCTCAATCCTATAAGAAGCAAGCAGATAAGCACCGAACTCCGCAATGACCATTCCAAGTGGGAGAGAAGGTCTACCTCTCTACCAAGTATTTGAGACTCAGACTCCTGAGCAGGAAACTGGGCCCGAAGTTTATAGGACCATTCCCTATAGTAAAAGTAATCAAACCGGTCACAGTACAACTACAGCTGCCCCGATTACTAGGGAGGATACACCCCGTTTTTCACAGTAGCCTCCTGAAACCTGTAGTGGGGTCGACTTTAAGACCGGTGCCACGTGACCCCCCGAGCCTCTGGTTATTGGGGGCCACACTCACTATGAGGTACAGCGAATTCTCGATTCGAGGTGGCACAGGGGGAACCTCCAGTACTTAATCAAGTGGAAGGGTTACCCCTTATCAGAGGCCTCGTGGGTGAAAAGCAGAAACATCCAAGCTGACCGCCTTACAGCCAAATTCCATGCAGAGCATCCGGGCAAGGCAGGAGGGGATGGGACACACACTCCCGGGGGGATGGGTGAATGTGGGGGACCAATAAAACTTGATTTTAAAAAAATAAATAAATAGCACACTCTGTGGGGCAATGGGGCGGGAGCACATCTGATTCCCTTTTGCTGAACACCTCTGCTAGGTCATGGTACTCAAAGGGAACAAGTGGCTCTAACTCCTTGCTCCCTTTTAGTGTATTCACTGACTCTGCTTTCACTTTCCAAACTTCCGACTCATGCCTGGAGTTTGGTGCTTTCGCTGGCTCCTGCTGGTTAGCTGCTTTTTTCCTCATTTGCCACTTGTTGCTCTCTCAATCTACTGATGGATTCCATTTCTTCAACCAGGCTAGATCATGGTCTTGGTCATTCCAGGAGCCACAATAAAATGAATAGTCTCTACGTGGGCCCTGAGACTCACTGGCTCCATTAGGCAAGTTGCTGGTGCCCCTCCCGTGAGTCATCTAACTGGGAGAACTCCATGGGCTGCCTTAGCATACTCAGCCTCAATCCTAGTTTCTTCACTGTCTGAAGGCTAATTAGGCACTGAGTGCACTTTGAGTCCAACAAGGCCGTAAGGGCCCCCCTTACTTATTTTTTCCCCAAATCATTTTTTATTTAAAAAGAAAAAAAAAGAAAAAGAAAATATACAAACATCATTCATTCAATCAAGTACAGACAGTACATCGGTCAGTTTGCATCCATAGTGCCCTCTCCTCTCTTCACAATATCACTATATATCCAAAATTTATTCTTATATAAAATATATCAGTTGTATCATCATTTAAAGTATTTCAACATTTACTTACATATCACCATTTTTTATTATCTACCCAATGGTAAAATAAATCCCATATCAAATAATATTGTTTTTCTTCCTGCTCTCTTATTTCAAATTTTAATTTGCTCATTTCGGCACAGTCCAACATTTTCCTAATAATTTCTTCATTCATAGGTATCATTTCTTCTTTCCAATTTTTAGCAAATACAATTCTAGTTGCTGTTAGAAGATTCACAATTAAATACTGCAATTCTTTGTTATATATTTCTGGTAAAATCCCTAAAATATCTCTGGTTTAAAGTCTATGTGTCTTTTGATCATTGTTTCCAACCACATGTGTATCTTAGACCAATATCTCCTTGCTTCTAGGCATGTCCACCACATGTGGTAATAGGATCCTGGGGTCTGATGACATTTCCAACACTTCTTCGATTTGTTCTGGAACATTCTGGTGATTCTCTTTTTATTAAAAAAGTTTTACAAACACAAATTCCCCCCCCCACTTTTCCCCCCCTCCAACCCTCCCCTCCCCCCCCCATGACTTCCCAAGGTGAAATCCAAATCATACCATATCATATAGTACCCTCCTACAACTCAAACCCCTGTCTACACTATACATTTCTACATAACATTCAACTGAAAGCTATCTGATACTTCCTTGTTTGATATTTGTTCTGCACGTAATCTATCCATTTCTTCCATTCCCACATATAAGTTTCTTGAGTCCGGTCTTTTAAGTATGCTGATATCTTCGCCATTTCTCCAAAACTGGCCACCTTCAAAGTCCATTCTTCTATAGTAGGCATAAAGTCTTTTTTCCAATATTGGCCAATCAATAATCTAGCTGCTGTGACCATATATAATATCATTTTTGTTTCAGTCATTGAGGAATCCTTAACTATACCCAGTAAAAACAATTGAGGAGAAAATTGCAGTTTTTTCTTCAAAACATTTTGCATAACCCACCATATTTTAATCCAAAAAGCCTTCACTTTCTTGCATGTCCACCATATATGATAATATGTAGCATCTAAGCATTCACATCTCCAACATTTTGCCTGGACATTAGGATACATACAGGATAGTTTCTTGGGATCTAGATGCCACCTATAAAACATTTTATAAAAATTTTCCCTCAAGTTCTGTGACTGCGTAAATTTAACATTCTGAACCCATATTTTTTCACATGTTTCCATCATAACTGGTTCCACAAAATTTTGCGCCCACTTTCTCATGCAGTCTTTAACCAATTCATTTTCAGAATCTCTTTCTAACAAAACATTATAAATCCTCTTAATATGCATTTGGCCTTTATCTTTTATCTGTCTTACCAAATCTTCTTCATGCAACATTAAACCAGTTTTTTGATCTTCCCTCCATCTCAATTGAAGTTGATTATACTGTAACCAAGTTAAAAATATCCCATCTTCCAACAGAGTATTGAATGTCTTTAATTGTAATCTACCCCCATCATTGAAAAGTACCTCTTTATATAAAATCTCCCCGAGTGCTACTATCTTTGCTACTATTTCAAAGCCTGCCTTCCTTTCAATTTCCTTCTTTTGAGCTTCTGTCACATTTTTAACTATCATCTTGGTTTTTTTCTGATTCAGTCTGAATCCTGATACCATGCCATATTCTTCTATAATATCTTTCATCTGGATTACTGATTCCATAGGCCGTGTTAGGGTAACAACCAGATCATCTGCAAATGCCCTTGTTCTGTAATCCTCTTGCCTTATAACTATTCCATTCAAAATACTCGAGTCCCGTATTTTGTTCAACAAGACTTCTAAAGTTAAGATAAACAACAGTGGGGATAGTGGGCAACCTTGTCTTGTCCCTTTTTCTATACTAAAGTTTGTAGTTAGACTTCCATTAATGATAATCTGTGCTGTTTGATCTTGATAGATTGCTGTAACCGCTTGCACAAACTGATCCCCAAACCCCATCTTTGTTAAAGTCTTTAATAGAAAGTCCCAATTAACTCGATCAAAGGCCTTCTCCGCATCCAAAAACACCAGCACTGCAGAGATCTGTTTACTCTTCTCAAGATATTCCAATAAATCTATAATTTGTCTCACGTTATCCTTCATATATCTGCCTTCTATAAATCCTGCTTGATCATGATGAATCACCTCTTGCATAACTGGCATTAACCTGTTGGCTAATACTTTTGCAAAAATTTTATAATCCGTGTTCAGGAGAGATATTGGTCTAAAATTTTCCGGTTTTGTAGAATCTGTTTCCTCTTTTGGTATCAATGACACAAAGACTGCTTTCCATGAAGGGGGTATTTTACCCCCTTTTTGTATGCTACAAAATAGATCTTTAAGGTGTTCAATCATTTCTGCTTGTAAAGTTTTGTAGTACACCACTGTTAAACCATCCATCCCTGGAGCTTTAGCTGTTTTCAGTTGTTTAATTACAATAATAATCTCCTCGACTGTTATTAGCTGATTCATTCTTTCCTTTTGCTCCTTGGCAATTTTCGTAACTCTCCCTTCTTCTAGGTATTTATCTATAAGTTCATTCTGTATATCATCTTTGGCATATAGTTTTGTATAGTAATCTAAAAAAGCTTCTTTAATTAGACTTTGTTGAAAAACTTCCTTCCCTCCATACTCGATTCTACCAATAACTCGAGAACTCTGCTGTTTCCTCAATGTGTAAGCCAACCACCTGCCCGGTTTGTTAGCATTACAAAATGTGTTATGTTTTGCAAAATGTAGGTTAGTTGCTGTTTGTTCCGCTATAAGCATTTGAAATTGGTCTTTCAAAAGTTTTATAATTTCTTGTAATTTTTTGTCTGTTGGATTATTTATAAGTAGTTGTTCCTTTTTCTTTATCTCTCCTTCCATTTCTAATCTTTTCCTTTGCTGATTCATTATTAAATTGTTTCAAATAATGAAATATTTTCCTTCTTTTCTGTGGTGAATTTAGTCCATTCACGTTCCAAGATAAAAGTTTAATTGTCATTTGTGGTCTCTTGAAGCGTTAAGAGCATTTGCTGAAGTTGCTGTTCCAAGATGGTAGTCTTCGGCCTGGCTCCTCCCATAGCTTCAGGTTTCTGTGATTTACTATTGACTCCATTCTTATCTTGTAGTGGCAAAGACCTCTGCTGCTGTTGTTTCTCTTGAAGTTGCTTAAAAGCTGCTCTGGTTATACGTTGATCTTTTGGTTTGTGCAATTTCAGCTCGAGGTCCAATGCTACCTGTCTTGTATTCTTAGGTGATCCACTTGTAGCTTCCAGAGGGAAATCGATCAATGGTTCATCCAGAAACCCCCCTCCTGTTGCTCCTTGAATTTCCGCCACCTCTGCATATGTTTGCTTCTGCTGTTCTTCAGACTCTTGTTCAAATTCCTTCTCTTTATCACCCTCCTCTACACATAACAATGAGGATGTGCGTGGAGATGCTGTACCAGTTTTTAGAATATTGAAATAAAATTCTTCAGCTTTTGAAACAGTGTTTAATTGATATCTCTCTCCTTGATACCTCAATATTATGCCAACTGGAGCATCCCATCTAAATTGAATTTGCTGTTTCTTCAACTCATTCACCAGGAATCCAAAATCCTTTCTATCTCTTAACATCTTTGGTGGCAGCTCTTTGTAGATCCCAATCTCCTTTCCATCCAGTTGGACAGTAGAAACAAAAGACTTTTGCAAGATACCATTTCTTATTCTTCTATCTGTAAAATAGATCACCACATCTCTAGGCAGTTGTCTTTGCTTTGCCACCCGAGAATTCACTCTGTAAGCCTTATCAATCTTACTTAGAACATCTTCAGGGTTAATCTTTAACATCACAACCAGGGCCTCAGCACAAAATGTTCTCAGATCCTCTCTGTTATTTTCTTTTATTCCTCTCAATCTTACAGAAAACTCCATAAATCTAAATTGCATCATGGTCAATTCGTTTTCAATTCTTTGAGTTTTATTATCCACATTAGTAATTTTATTATCAGTTTCCCTCATTTTAGATTCCAGTTCTGATCTGAGTTCTCCCACTTTTTTGTCAATCTGAACAACCACTTTTGACAAACCAGTCACTACTGTCAGTATATCTTGTTTCATTTTGTCATACTTTTCTTGAACCACCTCTTTAATCTCCTGTTGAAACTTTTCAAATTTTTGGTCCATAGTTTCAGTTTGATTCTTCAGAGCCACAGCAATAAATTCCTTCAGATCTTTAAATCCAGTCTCCTGTTCTTGGCTCTGAGTCTGCAAACTTAATGACTGCACTTTTTGTTGGTGAATAGGAGAACCCCACCTGCGCCTTTAGGAGCTGACTTTGTCTGTTTTGAAGCCATACTGCTATGCAATCTTATTCTTTATAGAAAAGAAGTCTTCCCCCCCTTTCCACCACCACAAAATCTTTTCAAAAACTTCCCCAGCTTTAATCAAGTCTCTAAGGGAGAAGGAACAAATGAAAGTCTCTTTAAAAAACCTTTTCCTTTTCTTCTGACAAGTACAATTACTTTAATTGCTTTGTAACACGTTAGAACGCACAGGCATAATCACTTTTGTTTTCAGCTTTCTTCTCTCCGCTGAAGCCAGACGCCATTTAAAAATCACTTTCACTCTTTCTCCATTCTTAAATATAATAACAGGGCTAGTACAAATACTTGCAGTTTTTAGTTTGCAGTCCAGATTTCTCCCTGCTTATTTTTAAAAACTTGCTTAAACTTTGCTGCTTGAGTTGGTCGCGTCGTCTAGCTCTGCATTATGCAGAGTTGTCCCGGAGTCCGGAGCCTCGGCAAGCTGTTTAGGGAGCCTCTCCTGCTTCCTCCCCAGAACTAGTCCAGGGGTTTCGCAGGGGCTCTACCTGCACTCGCCGGCTCTGCTCTTGTTTATTTCCCAAACGAGAGTTTTTCAAGCTACCTCTCAGCTGCAGGGGCGGCTTTTTACGGGCGGCGGGGCCGACGGTCATAAAAGACCATCTGCGATGATGGCGGTGCCAACCGGAAGTCTCTGGTGATTCTCGATGGGGATAAATGCCACCTGTAAAACATCTTATACAAATTTTCCTTATATGCTGTAGACATTGTCATTTTATAATTATGAGACCACAATTTTTACCATTTTTCTAAATCAATCCCATTACCAAAATTTTTCCCCCATGCTACCATCGATTCTTTAACTTGTTCTTCTTCCAATTTTAACTCTAGCAAAAACCCATAAAGCTTTTTAATAATATGATCAGCACCCATTAAAATCTTATCCAAATTAGTCAAAGCATTGTAAAAACTTTCTTGCTTACAATCTTCTCAATACCTAAAAAATATTTGCATATATGAAAACCAATCCATCTTAAATCCCTGTTCCTCTAGTTCCTGTTTTAATTTGAGTTCACCCTTTTCATCCAATAATTCACTATACCTAATAGTTTGTTCCTTTCTAAATGTTATGGGATAAGAAAAAGCCTCTGCTGTGGATACCCAGACAGGTATTTTCAAATAATAAAGTTTTTTAACCTTCTCCCAATTCAGCCATAAAGCTTCACGTATTTGATGTTTTCTAAAATACCCTTGTATTTTTGTTCCTTTGTACCATAAGAAAGCATGCCAACTCATCAACAAATCATGTCCCTCCAAATTTAATAATCTAGTATTCCTCAGAGTTATCCATTCTTTCATCCACGTTAAACTTGCAGCTTGATAGTACCATTCAAAATTGGGCAGACCGAAGGCCCCCCCCCTCTTGATTTAGCATCTTGTAATAGCTTTAACTTTATTCTCACCTTTTTCCTTTGCCATATATATCTCATTATCATTTTATCTAAGTCTATAAAAAATTCTTTATCCAACTTAATTGGAATTATCTGAAATAAATACAGGATTCTAGGCAAGACATTCATCTTAATGGCTGAAATCCTACCAATCAAAGGCAATTGCAAGTTGCCCCATTTCAACAAATCTTGTCCTACCTGTTGTTTAAGCTTGTTATAATTATTTTCTTTCAAAGCACTACATCTTGGTGTTAAATGTATCCCTGAGTATTTTACTTTATTTGCAATCTGCATTTTCAAAATCTCCATCAATTCTTTCTGTTTTTTCAACATATTTTTAGTCATTACTTTCATTTTATCCTTATTAATTTTCAAGCCAGCTACTTTTCCAAAATCTCCAATAATTTCTATTAGTTTACTTATTGTTGTTAATGGTTCTTCAATAATAAAAACCAAATCATCTGCAAAAGCTTGGAGTTTGTATTCTTCCTTTCGAATCTTCATGCCCTTTATATCTTTTTCTCCTCTGACATGCCTATTTAAAACTTCTAATGTCAATATAAACAACAATGGGGATAAAGGACATTCTTGTCTCGTGCCTTTTTCTATTTCAATTGCATCCGTCAATTCTCCATTTATCATTACTTTTGCCATTTGTTTAGAATAGTTTCAATGGCCTGTACAAATTTCCACCCAAAGCCCATCCTTTCCATTTGAAGGGTCATAAACTGCCAGTTTACATTGTCAAAGGCTTTTTGCGCATCTAAAAAACCCAAAGCCATCTGTTTTTCAGGGTGTGCTTCATAATACTCTAAAGTATCCAAGATTATTCTTATGTTGTCCCTAATTTGTCTTTTTGGAAGAAATCCATTTTGATCTGAATGTATGAAATTATTTAAGTATCTCTTAAGTCTCTTCGCTAATATTGAAGCAAAAATTTTGTAATCCGAATTTAACAAGGATATAGGTCTATAGTTTTTGATTTGTTGTGGGTCTGTATCTTCTTTATAAATCAAAGTAATATATGCCTCTGTCCATGATTTGGGTATTTCCTTTTTTGTCATCACTTCATTCATCACCTCCAATAATGGGATGGTCAAAGGTTCTTGTAATGTCTTATAATATTCAGCTGGTAGGCCGTCGGGCCCTGGCGCTTTCTTATTTTTTTGTTTCTTAATTGCTTCTATTAATTCCATCATCGTTATGTTTCTTTCCAACATCTCCTCAATATTTTTACTAATCTGAGGTAGTTTTACATCTTGTAAGTACTGTATTTTTCGGAGTATAAGACGCACCTTTTTACCCCCCCAAAGGGTGCGTCTTATACACCGAATGTAGCCCTGCCCACCCACTGGTCCCCACCCTTTGGCCTGTGCCTCGCAGCAGTTACCTCCTTGCAAGCAAACAGCAAGAAAAAAACAGCCCCTTTCAGCTTCAGCATAGGTTAATTAGCACAAGTTGATTAGATCAGCCACCCGACTCTCAGCTGTTTTGCGCAGGGCTCTGCTGCTTGCTGCAGAGTGCTGGAGCAGATTTTTTTTCCCTAGCTGTGATGAAAAAATGAAACTGAAAGTAAAGCAGGCTCTGCTGCAACATGACAAAATGAGGCAGAGAGAGATTTCTTTTTCTTTTTCCTCACCAAAAAAGGTAGGTGCAAACAATGGGAAATTTAGGGCAAAAGAGGAGAGTTCAAGATTTTAAAACACAAAAGAAAAAAAGCTCTATTTAACTAGGGAATTGTAATAATTGAGATACTATTAATTGTATATTGTGTTGAAAGCAGAAATGGTTAAGTTGTGGTTTGGAGGAATATATGGGGGAAATCATTTGGTTTATTATTATTGGTAAATATAATTAATTGATTTGTAAGAAATTGGACTGCATGGAAATAATTGGAATATTCATGTTCCTATTGAGTAATATACAAAAAAGATAGTTATAACTAATTGATTTATATAAAAATGTTGAATTTGTATTAAACAATTGTAATATTAAATAATTAACCAATGTGAGGATGGATATAAAAATAGATGACAATGGGAAGGGGTATAATATAGAATAGAAGGGAAAAATTGAATTTGATTAATATTAGAGATGAGAATGAAGGGTAATATTGGTTTTTTTAAAAAATAGATGAGAAATAAATATGGCAAAAAGGAAATATAGAAATTGTAAATTTAATTGAAATGACTAAACACTGTTTGAATTTGTGAACCAGCCAAATACTCTGTTCAAAGAAAATACATTGTATGTTTGTATGTGTGTTTGTCTAAAAAATAATAAAAAAAACTTTTTTAAAAAAAACAACCAAAAAATGTGTGTGTGTCTTATACTCCGGTGCATCTTATACTCTGAAAAATACGGTACTTAGACACTTTCTCCTCCTCTATTATCTCTCTTTTATAAAGTGTTCTATAAAACTCATGTATAATCTTTCCCATCTCTTTATGTCCAAATTTGCTTTCCCCTTGTTCATCAATAAGGTGTGTTATGTTCCTCGATTCTCTTTCCTTTTTCAATTTATATGCTAGCCATCTGCCTGGTTTATTCGCATTTTCAAAATAATTTTGTTTAGCACTTCTTATCTTCTGAGCCAATTCTTCCTTCTCCAATAAATCCATTTTATGTTTTACTATATTCATTTTAATTTTAACAATCTTCTTATGTGGATTATTCTGAAGTTCCTTCTCAAGTCTCTTATAATCGTCAGTCAGTGTTTTCAAAGTTAATCTTTTTTTACATTCTTTTTTCTTGTATAATGTATAATTAGTCCTCTAGCAAATGCCTTCATTGTATGCCAGCAGATTTGTATAGATGTCTCATCTTTCTAATTTTCTTTAAAGAAGGCCAATTCTCTTTCCATCTTCTGCACAAACTGTTGTTCTTTTAATATTGTATTATTTAAAGTCCATCTAGCTCTTCTTTTTTGTCCTTTCCAAGTTATCATCACTGGAATATGATCCGCCCATAAATTAGTTTCTATTTTCACATCTTCTATATTCAACAACAATTCCATTGTTGACCATATCATGTCCAACCTAGACCACAATAAATGTCTATCTGAATAAAATGTATATTGTTTCTTTCCTTTATTTCTTTCTCTCCATATATCTTTCATATTCATTTCCTCCATCATCTTAAAGAAAGACTTTGGCAATATTTTCCTACTGTGTTTTGTTGCTTTATTCATTTTATAGTCCCAATTTTCCTCCACAATTCCATTAAAATCTCCCATCATACGTATGTTATCATAATCCATTTCAGTTACTTTATTGTGTAATCTTCTGTAAAAATCACTTTGGTTTTCATTCGGAGCATAAATTGCTATTAAAAGAATTTTTCTGTTATTATCAAGTATTTCCACCATCAAAATTCTTCCATCTAAGTCTGAGTATTTACATTCCACCAAGATTGTCTTTTTAATATATATTACAACTCCTCTTTTTTTATTCTGAGCTAAAGATGAAAAGATTTTCCCCAATTTTGGTTGTGTCAATAAGTATTCATGCTGTTTTTTAACGTGTACTTCTTGCAGACATATTATATCAGCTTTTAATTTCTCTAGTGTGTGAAATACTGTCTTTCTTTTAGTGGCCAATTTGAGTCCATTTATATTTATTGAGATTAATTTCCTCTCTTCCATCTTCATACTTTATATATAGGTTTTATTGCTCTAGTCAATCTTATCTCACGTTGTTCCCTTGGTTCAATGCTTCCGCCAACTGCTCCCTCAGTCAATTCAAGGAATATCAATTCTTCCTCAGTAAGTTTTAATGGGACTATTGGTTGGTGTTCCAATTGACTTTCCGTGTCTTTTCCTTGAAAAAATTGTTCATAAAATGCTCTTGCTTTGTCAATTGTATTCAATCTGTACCTTTTGAATTTCCATGTAACAACCAGTCCTTCTGGAGTCAACCACCTAAAGTTAATTACTTTTTGAATCAAGATTTTCATCAAGAATTGATATTCTCTTCTCAGCTCTCTAATTTTCCTTGGTATCTGTCTCAAGACCACTACTTCTTTTTCTTTATATTTCAAGGTTTTGTCTCTTGCTGCTTGTAAGATTTGTGTTCTGATCGATTTTTTAGTAAATCTTATGTGTACCTCTCTTGGCAGTTTATTGCATAGAGCATATTTAGTGTAGACTCAATAAATCTCGTCGACCCCCTCCAACACCTTCTCTTTGGGGATTTCTAGAGCTTCAGCCAGCAATCCAATCATCACATCTGCCAGGTTCTCTCCTTTCTCTTCTTTCACATTTTGAAATCTTAGTAAAATTCAGCTTTATCCATTTCCCAGCTGACTCCCCCAATCTATTCTCAATTTTGTTCATTTTCTCTTCCTTTTGATCTTCTTTCTTCTCTAATTTAAAAAGTCTCTCATCATATTTCACCATTAATTGTTGAATGTTGTCCACTTTGTCATCTGTTTTAAGTAACTGCTGTTCCATCCTTTGCACTTTTCATCTGTCTTAGATGATAAGGTTCTCCACCTTAGATAATTGTTGTTCCATTCTTTGTACTATGCTAGTTGTTATTTGCACATTTTGTAGAATTTCTTGTAGAGACGCTTCTTTGTCTTTATCTTTATCTTTGTCTTTCTCTTGTTGTAACATGGTCTGAATGGATCTTTGGCCGCCAGAAGGTGATGGTGCAGGCATAGTTGCAGCTGATCCCACTGTCGCAATTTTCCTACTCATTTTATAATCCAATCAAAAAGGAAAATCCAAGACACAAAATCCAAAACAAAAAAAGGGGAGGAGGGAAAAAAGTAGAAGAAGAAGAAAAGAAGGGTAAAGTAAAAAATATAAAAACTGGGGAGGAAAAAACCTAAAAAAAAGGAAAAATATAATCCAATCTAGTTCTTCAGGTTCTTCCACACCTTAATCCTTTGGGTAAAAAATAGGGGGGGGGGGGGAGAGAGAATAAATAATAATAATAATAAAAACTTTAAAAAGGAAGAAAAAATGATTTTTTTAAAAAAGGAAAAGAAAATCTTCAGTCTCTTGGGTTCCTTAGTCCAATACTACTTATGTTCAATTTTTCTCAGCAAAAACAAAAAGTAAAAGGAGAGAATGTAGGCTTTTTTTTTTTAAAGATCCAAGAAGTATTCAGAGAGTGACAATGTAATCTGTCCACAATATTAAACAGAAACTTTAAATAGTAACGGGTGCAGCTTCAAGAGAACAAAATTCTTCTTTGTTATTTCGAGGTTTCTGGTTCACAAATCCAACTGAAACACCTGTTTAAACAATACAGATATGGCACTTCTTCAACTCTTCCCAAGTCTTATCAGCCTAGCAAGAAACCTCTTTGTTTTAGTTACAATGTATCTCTAGGCTGCCACTTTAAATCAACAAGAAAAAGAAAACTTTCCCCAGTAGGTGGCACTGTACACTCTCCTTTCTTCCCAGTCAGCCTTACAATTCTCTCATTGTAAATCAAAATGAAAAAAATAAGTAAAAGGAAAAATTTAAAAGAAAAAATAACCAAAACAAAATTTCATTCTTTTTTTTTCAATCAATCCAAAAAATTCCAGTCCATATCAGCCAATTTAAAAAAGAAAAAAGAGAAACATACAAACTATCAAGTCTTTAAAAATTTTCTCCTTTAAATCAAATCAGTCACAGTCAATAGTGAAAGTGAAGCAATTAAGCCTTGTTACAAAATAGCCAAGTAAGGTAAAGGGGGGGAAAACCCCTTTTCTTCTTAAGGTTTGCCACTTATCTCTTCTTACAAACACTCTTCAAAACTATTTGTCTCAGGGTGTCCTCAGTATAAGACTAAAAGAAAGAAACCTCACCGATCGGATGCACTGTCCTTCCTCTCACTTTCAAGCTGTCCCAGCCTTGGCAGCCATTAATGGCTGAATCTCTGGAGCCAGAAAAAGAGCTTTCCCAGGATCAATCAGGAGGTTTGCGATACCCCTGAGATCACTGGGACGTGCTCTTCACTACCGCAGCCAAAACTAGGCTGCAGGGTCCAAAAAGAACTGTCTGGGACCGGAGATTTCGGCAGGAGTTTCTAGAGCACAGAAACTTCCCGTCCATCTCGCCATGACATTGTCTGACTTTGCCCCAGGGCCCCCTTACTTATGAGGGAACCAAAATCACCCAGGTCATCATAGGGATGATGGTGCCAGTTACCATCAGGTCATCTTGCCTTTTGCTGTCACTTTCTTGTCAGCCCTGGTGTACCTGGCAGCTCGGGGCTGCCATTCCAGCAGGGGACAGAGAGACCCATGGCACCCATTCTGGAGACCCCACACCCGCCAGACGCCATACCTGCTGGAATCCGGGCCTGCGCATAGCAACCAGCCAGATAGAGCCGGACCAGACCCGGCCAGGGGTGGGGTGCACACGTGGCTGGGCAGGGCTGGGGGAGCACTTAAAAGGTGGAGGTGTGCACTGGGCGGGTAGCCCTGACTTCATTTCACTACAATTAATTTGTTGAGCGTCAGTTCGTGCCGGCGGTTCTGCAACAAAGATAAACCATTGTAACCCAGGACTGATGTCAGCCTCTCAAAGTTGTATTTCATTCAGGGCTGACATAGTAAAGGAGGGGTTAAATTACTGTGGGATTAGTAAGAGAGACTGCCGTAGAATGATTTAGATAATGACCAATAAGGATAAGGAAGCAAGCCAGGAAAGGGAGGGAATTTGGAGCAGAGGTCATTTCCTGACTGCAGATGAGTCCGTGAAGACGTTGTTCTAACAAATAAAAGTTTTTTTTTCTTTATTATCAAAATGTGAGAGGCATTTTATTTCTTTAGACAACTCGCACTCGGACAGACAGTCAGGAAAATCACATCTAAAAAATGCTCTCTTCAAAAACTTTTCTTCTAAAAATATTTATGCATTCCTAAGCTACTCCACGCTGACGTTGGCAGACCTTCAGATGTCTCCGTCGGTAAACAACCTTATCAGAGGCCATGGAAGAAACAATCTCCACTGGAGGTTTGCCTCAGAAAAGGAAAAAATAATGATGCCTTTTGCTGGACTCCCATCAAGTGGCAGGTAAGGGGGGAAGGTTCTATGGCTCTCCAAACGGCAGCATAGCCCTCCCCCCCCCTACACACACACAAGGAAAAAAAAAAGATGAGAGAAGAAAGCTCCAAAAGGCACTCAGGGCTTCCCTCCCTGCTCAGCAAGCGACCCAGCCCAGCCACGGCATCACTCCCCTGCACCCAAATGGGAGATGATGAAGAAGCCCAAGGGCACCGTGGGCAGGCTCACAGACCCCCACAATGGGAGGAGTGTCCACCGAGGGTGGAACCACCCCGATTCAGAGGGAAATTCGATGGGGATCCGGACCTGCTAGCTCAATTTCTTGATGCAGCTGAGATTTACATCGAGCGCTACGCACACCTTTCCCCTTTCCCCAGAGCCCTGGTCAGTGCCGTCGCAGAAGGTCTGGAGGGAGAAGCAAGGAGCTGGTCAGCGGTCCAGTACAAACACAGGGCCCCCCAACTGCAAGATGCAGATGGTTTCTTACAACTGCTGCGAGCCCGCTTCGAAAAAACAGGGGACGATTCCTATGTAGAAGATGAGCTCAGGCACCTAATGCAGAGGGGGAAGCCTATCCAAGAACATATCCGTGAGTTCAGGAAAGTTGTTGGGACTTTACCTCCTTTGCCTGAACGACTGCTAGTATACTTCTTTAGAACAAGCTTAGATAAGCAAATCGCCCAAGTGACTGCTTATCGAGATATTCCGAACCGACTGTCTGACTGGTTCCTGATAGCGACGCAAGTCGAGAGAGGGCTACGTGCCAACAACATGCTAAAACAACCACAGGCAAAGGAGAAAACCCAGCTGGACCAGGAACCGTCTACCAGACCAGAAACTACAGCATCACGGGCCACCCAGAGGCCATCCACCCCACGGAGTCCACTGAGGTGCTACAGATGTGGGGGAGTTGGGCATTTGGCAGCAGCGTGTGGAACCCCGGGGCCAAAAACAGAGCCAAGGCACGACTGGAACAAGGACCCAGGCACACCACCAAGGCACCATTAAGACTTTCCCCGACTGCAGAAGTTTTTGCCCATCTGACTGAAAATAGGGGGAGCTCTGACGATGCGAATCGACCCCCTGAACTGTATGAGGGCGATGACGATGGTGAAAACGACCCAATGGTGAGCGCACCCATCCACCCTTTTCTTTTCCCCATATGCCTAACAGCCCCAAAAACAGGTACCCAAGGGAGTTTCCAAGCCGTAGTAGATTCGGGTTGCACGAGGTGCCTGATTAACCTACCCACAGTCCTAAAACTGGGGATCTGGGCTAAAAGGCTCAGCCACCCAATCCGTTTTCAGCAAGTTGATGGATCCTTGCTGGGGGGGGGGGGCGGATGCCACACATTTGACCGAGCCAGTGAAGCTGGAGCTAGCAGATCACTGGGAAATGATTCGGTTCATAATAGCCCCCAAGATGACCAACCCAGTCATACTGGGACTCTCCTGGCTGGACAAGTGGGGCCCCACCATCTGGTGGCAAGAAGGGACTCGCAGACTGAGGATAGCAAGGGGACCCCACCCCCTGCCACCACAACCAGAGAAAACGGCCCCTCCTCCCACCCAGGGGGTCCAACCCCTCCCTCTAGAGGGACAAAAGATGCCTCCAACACAGGCACCTAACCCGCCCTGTAAAGGGACAACAGAGCAACTGGCGGCCACCTCCAGCACCTCCCACAGCCCGGACCAGATCCCAAAAGAGTACCAAGACTTGGCAGAAGTATTTAGCGAGACCGAGTGTGACGTACTACCACCCCACCGCTATGCTGATTGCGCTATCGAAATCATCCCTGGTTCGAAACTACCAAAACCTAAATTGTACGCCATGACACCCCGTGAAATGCAAGAACTGCGAAAGTACATAGACAAGAACCTACAAAGGGGTTTTATCGAACCAGCCAAACCACGGGTAGCGGCACCAGTTTTCTTCAGGGAGAAGAAAGACGGCTCCATGCATCTGGTGGTCGATTTTCGCGGGATAAACTGGGTCTCCATGCACAACTTATACCCCCTCCCCCTCATGAAAGACATGCTAGCTCACTTGGCCAAAGGGAAGGTTTTTACCAAACTAGACCTTCGTGAAGCCTACTACCGCATACGCATCAAGGAAGGAGACGAGTGGAAGACAGCATTTAACTGCCCCCTAGGAAGTTTTCAATTTAAAGTGATGCCTTTCGGACTACAGGGAGCACCGGCGGTGTTCATGCAACTGATAAATGAAGTTCTACATGATCACCTTTATAAGGGGGTCCTCATCTACCTGGACGACATTCATATTTACACGGAAACCTTAGACGAACACATACCCCTCGTCCGCCAGGTGCTCGAAAAACTGCTGAAAGCGAACCTCTATGTCAAACTGTCGAAATGCGAGTTCCACCAGTCACAGCTAGACTACTTAGGCTACCGAGTGTCCAATGAGGGGATAGAAATGGACCCAGCCAAAGTACAATCAGTCCTTGACTGGCGACCTCCACGCACCCGCAGACAACTGCAAAGCTTCTTGGGGTTCGCGAACTTCTACAGACAATTTATCCCCTCTTTTGCAAAAATTGCCAAACCTCTAACCGACCTCCTAAAAACAGGGAGTCCAGCAACAAAACCTCGCCCAGGACAGCCTCTACAGTGGAGCCCGGCCTGCCTACAAGCCTTCGAAACACTAAAAGAAATGTTTGCAAAAGAACCAGTCTTGAAACATCCTGACCCCAACCAGTCTTTCGTCATCCAAACAGATGCCAGTGACGTGGCAGTGGGAGCGGTTCTACTCCAAAAGAACAGCCAAGGGAACCTTCAGCCCTGTGCTTACACTTCCCGCAAATTCACCGACACAGAGAGACGCTGGGCAGCATGGGAAAAGGAAGCGTTCGCAGTGAGGTGGGCGCTGTTGACCTGGTGACATCTGCTAGAAGGAAACCAGACACCGTTCGAGGTTTGGACTGACCATAAAAACCTGGAGGCCCTTAGGACCCCACGGAAATTATCACCCAGACAAGTCCGATGGGCCCAATACTTCAATCGGTTCAACTTCGAGCTGAAACACATCCCAGGGGGGAAGAATTTTCTGGCTGATGCCCTCTCCCGAATGCCCCAGTACAACAGTGAACGGGAGCAGGTGGTGAATGCCACCATCCCCTCGCCTCAAGGAGTGGGTCAAGTAACCACCAGACGCCAGCATCGCGACCAGCAGGGCCAACCAGCGGGTGACCTGACGACACGGCTCAAAACAGAGACATTGGCGGACCCCTGGTTCCGAGACAATCAGCATCTTTTGACAAGGAGGAACGACGTAGCATGGAAAGGGATGAAACTTTACGTCCCAGAGACTCTACGCACCCTAGTCCTCAAAAGGAGCCATGACCTTAGACCAGCAGGCCATTTCAGCTTTCTAAAGACTCTGCACTTAGTACGAAGACAATTTTGGTGTCCTCACATGAGGAAAGATGTGGACAGCTATGTGAAGAGCTGCACCATCTGTGCCACGATGAAAAACCGACCAGGAAAACCTCCTGGGTTACTGCAGCCAGTAGCTGAACCGACAAGACCATGGGAGGAGATTGCAATGGACTTTATAGTAGAGCTGCCGAGGAGTGGCGGAAACACAGTGATCTGGACCGTAATAGTCTTATTCTCCAAACAGGCACATTTCATACCCTGTAGCGGGCTACCCTCAGCCCGTCAATTGGCCAAGCTGTTTGTGAAACACATCTACCGCTTGCATGGAGTACCCAGAAGAATCATCTCCGACCGAGGTGTCCAGTTCACAGCGAAATTTGGGAGGGAATTCCTACGATCCATAGGATCATCCCAAGGTCTCAGTTCAGCATTTCACCCGAGCACCAATGGCGGGGCGGAGAGACTGAATGCCATGATAGAGCAGTACTTGAGGTGCTATGTAGACTACCAACAGTCGAACTGGGCGGACCTCCTATCTTTTGCAGAGTTCGCGTACAACAATGCTGTCCACAGTAGTACAGGACTAACCCCATTCAAGGTAGTGAGTGGTATGGATTTTGTCCCCATGCCAGAATATCCCAGGGAACCCTCTTCTTCAGTCAGCTTGAACGATTGGATGGCGATGCTAAGAGAATCCTGGGAGAACGTCAAAAAGGCATTAGACAAGGTGGCACAGGCTTATAAGAAGCAAGCAGATAAGCACCGAGCCCCTCAAAGACCGTTCCGAGTAGGAGAGAAGGTCTACCTCTCCACCAAGTACTTGAGACTCACACTCCCAACTAGGAAATTGGGCCCGAAATTTATAGGACCATTTCCTATAGTAAAAATAATCAACCCGGTCACGGTACAATTGCAGTTGCCCCGGTTACTAGGAAAGATACACCCCGTTTTTCACAGTAGTCTTCTGAAGCCTGTGGTGGGGTCAACTTTAAGGCCGGTGCCGCGTGATCCCCCAGGGCCCTTGATCATTGGGGGCCAAACTCATTATGAAGTACAGCGAATTCTCGATTTGAGGTGGCACAGAGGCCGCCTCCAATACTTAATTAAGTGGAAGGGTTACCCATCGTCAGAAGCATCATGGGTGAAGAGCACGAACATTCAAGCTGACCGCCTTATAGCTAAATTCCATGCAGATCACCCGGACAGGCCGGGAGGGGGTGGGACACAGTCCCAGACGGGGTAATGGTATTAGACCTGTTGTTTTATCTTGTGCAAGTTTTGCTGAAGAATGAAGGGAGAGGGGCCGGATGTCAGCCTCTCAAAGTTGCATTTCATTCAGGGCTGACATAGTAAAGGAGGGGTTAAATTACTGTGGGATTAGTAAGAGAGACTGCCGTAGAATGATTTAGATAATGACCAATAAGGATAAGGAAGTGAGAGAAAAATGGTTATTATTCCTGTAAAGGTTCTGAAAAGGTAGAACCAAAGTTACGCCATCTTAAGTGCTTTCTGTTACCTGGTTTAACCTTATTATTATATAACTGGGCGAAGGGGTTATAATCACCTTTTGCTGATTTCATTATTTTAGAGGAACTATGTATTATGTAGTTGTTTTGATAGAAATAAATGTTCTTAAGTGTTCTGGGAACTAAGGATGTCTTAATGAGGTTGTTTTTGAGTTGTATGTTCTAGGAAAAGGGAAGTGCGCATTTGATATGTTTGGGGTATCTTTATTGGGAAGTTGGGGATTTTCCAGGGTGGAACTTGTATTACACATATATTATATAAATCTGTAACCAATTCTCAGGGGATGTATCTTTATGTAATTTGATTATTTTTATGGGGGTATAAATATCAAGTAAGTGGGAATGGTCTCTGTCAGTTGGCTGTGTTGCATACAGACAATCTGACCCTTTGCAAAGTCTATTTTTTCTGTACACGTTTTTATATCTCTGTTTTTACAATTTATTCAATAAAGATTTTTTTATTTCATGAACGAGGTCATTTTGATTCTCACAATTGGCACCCGAACAGGGACTTGAATGTCCACTTGGTCAGGAAATGGCCCTGTAAAGCGCGCTATCGACTGTTTTGGTGGAAAGGGGGTGATTTCCTTTCCAGCCGGGATTGCTTCTGTATACCCTGGGACAGAGACGTGAAAGCGTGGACAGCCGGGGGAAGTTTCTGAAGACTGCAGTGCGCTGGTACCGTGTGAGTATATGCTTTTCTTTCTCCTTGTCTGGATTTGTGTATGTTTAAGATTGAGTACGGTGTATGTTTGTGTGTGTATGCCCTGTATAATTTGTGTATACAATAGGAGATAGTATTAAGTATGGGGCTTCGTTTAGGGAAAAGAGCAGCTGTGACTGAAATACCCTCCATCCCCCCCATATCTCCATTAGGGGAGTTGCTGACACAGTGGTCAGAGGATTGGCTGAAAGCATATACAAAGATGTTAGATAAAGTAACAATGATTAATTACTGTACAAGGGTTTGGCAGACGTTTGTGTTGATAAAGCCTAATTATAGATGGAGTAAGTTTGGGGAGTCAGATCCCTATTGGATGAATGCATTGAAAAAGGTTTTGGAAAAGAAGAAACTGACAGCTCAGTTAATGTATGTTGAACCTTGGTTTCATGTGCAATGGTTTGATCCCTTTCCCCCGAGGAGTTCTAAAATAATGTATGGTGGGGAGGAGGAAGAAAAGAGCTGGGACCCTCTGGCATATGCAACTTGCCCGCCTCCCCCTCCTCCTTACAATCCAAATGGTGCTGGGGCTGTGGGTGGTTTAGCTGAAGCAGCCGAGGAGATATTGGCGACAAAACAATACCAGCAGTTAAAACGGGAAGTGGAAGAAATGCCTGTGTCAGAGAGACAGGGTAAATTACATCCGCCTGCCTCTCCAGCGGTTACACGTTCGCAGACAAAGAAAATGCTTCCTTTAAGGGAAATGCCTAATGGGACGACAGCTGCAGGGTTGCATATCACCACTTTTGTGAATGTGCCTTTAACTTCTAGTGATTTGAGAAATTATAAGAGTAATATGCCGTCCCTGCAGGCAGATCCAATTAAGTTGTCTGAGTCATTGGACCTGTTTTTAGGACCCAATTTGTACACGTTTGCAGAGTTGCAACATATTTTGGGTTATTTGTTTTCCCCTGAAGAGAGGGCGCAAATTAGGAAGGCAGCAATGGCATACTGGGATAAAACTCAGGTGGGAGTGGCCCAGCCTGTGGCTGCGGATACTAAATTTCCATTAGTGGACCCCGGCTGGGACAACAATACTATGGCTGGCCGGGGACAGATGGAAGATTTGAAATGTATAATCCTTCAGGGGGTTAAAACAGCTGTTCCTCAAGGGAAGAACTTGTCAAAAGCCTTTGAGATTGAACAGTTGCGTGATGAGACGCCTTCAGTGTTTCTGGAGCGGATTAAGGACAATCTGAATAAGTATTCTGGTCTCTCTCCGGAGACACCTGCTTATGAGTCCTTGATGAAAATGCAATTTGTGACCAGGTCATGGCCAGACATTAAGAGAAAAATTCAGAAGTTAGAGGATTGGTCTGCTTCTGATATTACATCTCTGTTGAAGGAAGCTCAAAAAGTTTATGTGAATAGAGATGAAGCAAAATCTAGACAGAAAAGTCAGATGATGGTGTCTGTTATGAAGGCTGCAAATAAGCCAGGAGATAGGAAGGAGTCGGGAGGCCGTGGAAGAGGCTTTATGAAATCGGCTCCGGTGGTAATGAGACCACAGCGTCCTGGTTTAGGGAGAGGTTTGCTTCAGTGGAAAAAGCCTGGTGTTGTAGACAGCAAGAAGTGTTTTGCTTGTGGAAAGGAAGGGCATTTTGCGAGGACTTGTCCTGAGAAGAGGAGGTCTCAGCATTTATACACCCTTATGGGAGAGGAAGATGATGATTAGTGGGGTCAGGGGCTTTTGATAGGGGGGTCCCACCAAGAGCCCTTGATAAATTTATTAGTGGGACCAGAGGAGGAAGATCAAGTGTTTTTAATAGACACTGGAGCAACCAGAACTTCAATTTGTAAATTGCCTATGGGAGTGAATCCTACGGGTGCAACTATTAAGATAAGAGGTGTGAAGGGTATACCTTTTGATGTTCCTTTGTTGCCAAAAATGAAATTAAGTTGTGGTAAGCGTGTTATATATTTAGATGTTATATATGTTCCAGAAGCTGGAATAAATGTGTTGGGTAGAGATGCATTGTCACGTTTGGGATGTGAGCTTAAATTTCCTAGTGTTGATGTAAAGTTGAATGTGTTGACTGAGGAGCAGGAACGGAAGATTGACCCAATAGTCTGGGAGACTGAAGGAAATAGGGGTATTCTAGATGTTCCCCCATTGAGAGTGATGTTGAAGGAAGGTGCTGTTCCTGTGAAGATTAAGCAATATAGTATACCAATAGATTTGAGGAGAGAATTGAAACCAGTTATAGGGAAGTTGTTGGAAGAGGGGTTGATTGAACCGACTATGTCTCAGTATAATACACCTATTTTACCTGTGAGGAAACCTGATGGTTCTCTTAGAATTGTGAGTGACTTGAGGAAAGTGAATTTAATTGTTGCTTGTCGATATTCAGTCGTAAGTAATCCATATACGTTGTTAAGTCGTATACCCTATAGTCATAAGTATTCTCAGCCATCCTAGGCTAAGCACGGCAACACCAAGAAACACACGCGCACAGGTCGGTGCTATGTATTTTAGTGTAATAGATTTAAAGGATGCTTTTTGGACTTGCCCCTTGGCGGAGGAGTCGAGGGATATTTTTGCTTTTGAATGGACTGATCCTGATACGAATAGGAGTCAACAGTTTAGATGGTGTGTTTTGCTGCAGGGGTTTTCTGAGAGTCCAAATTTGTTTGGGCAGATGTTAGAGAGAGTGTTGGAGAAATTTGATACCCCTGTGGGAGTTCAGTTGTTACAATATGTAGATGATTTGTTGCTATCCGGAGAGAAGAGAAATGTAGTTGAGGAGGGAACTAATGCTTTATTGAATTTTCTAGGCAGAAATGGCTTGCGTGTGTCTAAGAGGAAATTGCAATATGTGGAGTTAGAAGTTAAGTATTTGGGGCATATGATAAGCCAGGGTAGTAAGAGGATAAATCCTGAAAGGATAGAAGGAATATTAACTCAGCCTTTGCCAAAAACGAAGAAGGAAGTTAGGAAACTGCTTGGATTATTAGGGTATTGTAGGTTATGGATTGATGAATATACTAATATGGTAAAATTTTTATATGATAAACTGGCTGAATCTGAACCTTGGATAGTTGTGTGGAAAGAAGGAGATGAGGCTCGGTTGGATGAGTTGAAGAAAGCTTTGAGTCAAGTTCCAGTATTGAGTTTACCTGATTTGAAAAAAACATTTCATTTATCTGTAGCAGTAGAAGATGGTATTGCTAAGGGAGTGTTGGCTCAGGCTTGGGCTGGTAAGAAGAAACCTGTAGCTTTTTTGTCTAAGTTGATGGATCCTGTGGTGAGGGGTTGGCCTGTGTGTGTGCAAGCTGTGGCTGCTACTGCTATATTAGTAGAAGAAAGTAGGAAATTGACATTTGGTGGGGCGTTGGTAGTGAGTAGTCCGCATCAAGTAAGGACCATTCTGATGCAGAAAGCGCACAGGTGGTTAACAAATTCGAGGCTTTTGAAATATGAAGTGATTTTATTGTCACAGGAAAATTTGGTTCTTTCTACAGATAGGAACCTAAATCCAGCAGAGTTTTTGTCAGGGGAGAGGAAGGAATGGGATTCTGTGGAACATGATTGTGTTGAAGTAATAGATCTTCAGACAAAGGTTCGAGAGGATTTAGAAGATAGTCCACTAGAGGGGGGTATTAACCTATTTATAGATGGTTCTTCTCGTGTAGTGAATGGAAAAAGGTTGAATGGTTATGCTGTTGTGAATGGAGACACTACAGAAGTATTAGAAGCTGGGAAATTGCCGTCTGAATGGTCTGCGCAGACATGTGAAGTTTTTGCATTGTTACAAGCGTTGCATATATTATCCAATGAAGTGGGGAACATTTATACTGATTCTAAATATGCTTATGGGATTTTACATACATTTGGGAAGATATGGATTGAAAGGGGATTGATCTCGAGTAAGGGGAAAGAGTTAAAACAAATTGATCTTATTACGGCTGTTTTGAAGGCAGCAGAAAGACCAACTAAACTTGCTGTTATACATGTTGAGGCACATAAGAAGGGGACTTCTAAGTTAATTTTGGGAAATAAATTGGCAGATGAAGCAGCTAAGGAAGCAGCTTTTGGGGAAGAAGTAGTTATGATTTTAGTGCCTGCTTTGAATTTTGATGTGAATCCTGTATTTACGGATGAAGAAGAGAAACAAATGAAAGATGACGGTGTGAATGAGGTGAATGGGAAATGGATGACAACTGATGGAATACAAATTCTAAATAAAGCTGTGATGCGGAATGTGATTGAACGAGTACATGAAGGGACTCATTGGGGAACACAAGCTTTAGTTGATTTTGTGAAACGTACTTATATGTGTAGGGGAATGTACACTATAGCTATGCAGATAGTAAGGAAATGTATACATTGTGTGAGGATTAATAAGAAAATTATGAGGAAATTACCAAAGGGAGGTAGAGACTTGGCTGTCTGGCCTTTCCAAAGAATTCAAGTAGATTATACTGAAATGCCAGCGGCTGGGACTCTTAAATATTTGTTGGTTATAGTGGATCATTTAACTGGATGGGTGGAAGCTTTTCCTTGTGCGAAAGCGAATGCTCAAATGACTGTGAAAATTATCTTAGAACAATTGATTCCCCGTTATGGGTTGATTGAATCTATTGATAGTGATAGAGGTACACATTTTACTGCACAGGTGATTAAGAAGGTTATGGAACAATTGGGAATTGATTGGCAATTACATTTGGCATTTATGCCTACCTCGACTGGTAAGTGTGAAAGAGCTAACCAAACAATTAAATCAACTTTGAAGAAATTGATGTTAGAATTGCAGTTACCTTGGACTAAATGTTTGCCTCTAGCTCTGTTGAGGATACGAACTAGTCCTAGAAAGGATTTGGGGGTATCTCCGTATGAAATGATGTTTGGATTACCATATACGGGGAAGGTTGGGATGCCTAGGATTGAATTGAAGGATGTTTTTCTGAGAAAATATATACAAGGACTGTCCCAGTGTTTTTCTTTTTTAAGGTCTAAGGGACTATTGGCGCAGACCCCACCGCTTGATTTCCAAGTGCACGATTATAAGAGTGGAGACTGGGTCCTGATTAAAGCTCTTACGGAGAAGAAGCTGCAGCCTGTGTGGGAAGGACCGTTCCAAGTCCTGTTGACTACTGAATCGGCTGTGAGAACCAAGGAGCGTGGTTGGGTGCATTATTCCAGAGTTAAAGGACCGGTGGCTCCACCTAGTGGATGGACAGTTGATACAGCGCCTATGAATCCTCTTAAACTGACTTTTCGTCGACAAACCATAGACGAGTGAGGATCGTCGGATGGACCAAGAGATTTTTATTTGGTTGGGTGTGGTGATTATTTTTGTTGTATTCTTAATTATATTGAGAAGAGATATCATTGATTGGGTTAAATCTATGTTTTGGTTTCCGGTGAATGTAAGCTCACCTCGACTGATTGAAGATTTGGAGGTATAGTATTAGCCTTCTCTTCTAAAGGTATTGTTGGGGATGGGCCTAGTTCATTAGGAATAATGGGATTTACTGTGGTGGCAATGACAATTCTTTTATTGGTGCAGACTGGGTTGGGAATTTTGGATGTGTTGTCTAGTTATCCTTTAACATGGCAGCAATTGTGTTTCCGTACTGACCCTAAGCATCGATACTCTCTTATAGATGCCCCACTAACCCTGATAGATGGTATTGAGGAAGCTGATATATGTATTAAATCAACTTTTAATGAAGGTGTGCCATTGGGGAGATATGCTAAATGCAATCGTACCTATGAAATAACGACTCAATTTATAGATCTTGATAATAGGATGGAGTTTTTATATACCCAATGTTATGAAAGATATGGTAATTACTCACCTTTATATAAGGGGTTTAGGATTTTAGAGGAAGGATTTCGTTTCCCTTATTATGAGATAAAAGCTCCTTCCAAGTTAATGTTCTTTTGTGGAACTATTGCTTTGCCTAAGGTACAGTTGGTTATGTGACCTCTCCTTATAGATATACCCGAAGTATTGTAGAAATGAAGAATAAGGAAGGGAATGTATTTTTGGATTTAATGAAAGTGGCCTTAAACAGTTCTTCTTTTTGTGTGAAAGGAGAAACAACTGTCTCTGAAGAAGCCCGCATTACTATAGAGCCAAATATATACATGCTCCTACTGGATCTGTTAAATGGCCTGTAGTACCGATAGAATCTTATGATCATTTTGGGAATGAAGGATATAGAGGAATTTATAGGGGTAAGAGAGATGTACACCAATGGCAATTTGATAGTACTTGTAGTGATGATGTGGTAGTGTTGAATAAAGTTCAAGCTGGTCTTTTGGGAATGTTTCCATGGTTATCTACTCAATATAATCAATATCAAATAGGACATTTAGCTTGTGCGTTAGCTAAAAGTATAAATGAAACTTCATCTGCTATTGCTGCTTTAGCTGATGAAATGGGTGAGATTAGAAAATCTTTATTACAAAATAGAGTAGCTATAGATTATATGTTATTAAGGATGGGCCATGGATGTGAAGATTTTGATGGACTTTGCTGTTTCAATATATCAGACAAATCTCAATTTATTGAGTCTAAGATAAAATCTCTGCATAATATACCTTCTCATTTAACAAATATGTCAGAAAATACTGCTTTTAAGGGTATGTGGGAAACTTTAACTTCTTGGTTACCTAATTTTGGATGGTTAAAGGAATTGTTTATGGGAATTATACTTATTATAGTTGTAGGCTTTATATCGTTTCTTTGTATTAAATGTGTACCTGTGTGTTGTAGCTGTTGGAAACTTTGGTGGAACTGCTGCTGCAAGAAGACGAAGAATAAGAAGCTGTCTGGTGAAATGAGGGGTACTTTGGGTAGAAGGGAAGTTTCTATTATGTTGCAAGATATTCATAGTTTACAGGAATAACTTGGTCAAACAGGAGAGGGGGGACTGAGAGAAAAATGGTTATTATTCCTGTAAAGGTTCTGAAAAGGTAGAACCAAAGTTACGCCATCTTAAGTGCTTTCTGTTACCTGGTTTAACCTTATTATTATATAACTGGGCGAAGGGGTTATAATGACCTTTTGCTGATTTCATTATTTTAGAGGAACTATGTATTATGTAGTTGTTTTGACGGAAATAAATGTTCTTAAGTGTTCTGGGAACTAAGGATGTCTTAATGAGGTTGTTTTTGAGTTGTATGTTCTAGGAAAAGGGAAGTGCGCATTTGATATGTTTGGGGTATCTTTATTGGGAAGTTGGGGATTTTCCAGGGTGGAACTTGTATTACACATATATTATATAAATCTGTAACCAATTCTCAGGGGATGTATCTTTATGTAATTTGATTATTTTTATGGGGGTATAAATATCAAGTAAGTGGGAATGGTCTCTGTCAGTTGGCTGTGTTGCATGCAGACAATCTGACCCTTTGCAAAGTCTATTTTTTCTGTACACGTTTTTATATCTCTGTTTTTACAATTTATTCAATAAAGATTTTTTTATTTCATGAACGAGGTCGTTTTGATTCTCACAGGAAGCAAGCCAGGAAAGGGAGGGAATTTGGAGCAGAGGTCATTTCCTGACTGCAGATGAGTCCGTGAAGACGTTGTTCTAACAAATAAAAGTTTTTTTTTTCCTTTATTATCAAAATGTGAGAGGCATTTTATTTCTTTAGACAACTCGCACTCGGACAACTGTGTTCTTTGGCATTTTTTCCCCCCGCAGTTTGTCGGAACCTGACAGGAAGTCAAGGCTACCCTTTAATAGCATGGCAGAAGGAACGGAGGCTGGCTTGGAGGCTGCAGAATTGGTGGAGTCTGGAGCAGCTCTGGAAGCCCTGCCGGTACCATCAGAGGCCTCTGCACAGGATGTGTGTCCTAAGGAGCGTCCAGTCTCCAAACACCCCATAGCCAGCCAGGAAGCAGTGGAGGCTTTCTGGGGTACAAAGCAGAGAGCTGGGGAAACAGGGGAGTGCTGGCAGAGTTCCTCGGGAGCTGTTGGGTCCGGGGCCCCTTTGCCTCCCTTTCCCACACTTACCCCCTCTGGGAGCCATTTCACTCAATGGCAGGAGCAGCGTCTCTCGGGGAATGATGAAGGACAGTGGAGTTACTCCACAGCGCTTGGCAGCCAAACAATGGAATGGCTGTGAGAGAGGTGGGCTGGCCTCCTCCTGAGCCCCAGCACCCAGCAACGGACTCCAGACACTTTTGGTTGGCCAGCCCCAAGCTGCACTACGATAGGCAGGGACAGACTAGGCAGGTGGAGCAGGGCCTGACTCTGGGCCATGCACCTGCCACCTGGCATCCCTATGGAGAACGAGGGGAGTCAGGGAGACCCCTGGGATGTGAGAGCCGAACCCCAACACCTGGCTGTCCTTTGACGGTAGCCCAGAGAAGGTTGCTCTCTTTCTAGGACAGGTCCTCAACCACATGGACCGGTATACGCACCTCTATACATCTCAATGGACCATGGTGATGGCGGTGGCAGTGGTGATGGAAGGCGAGGCTGCCGATTGGGTGGCAGATCTATACAGTGAACATAGTAGGGACTTGGAGGATACTGGCCTGTTCCTAGCAGCCCTTCAGGAGTGGTTTGAGGACAACATCTGGGCCTAGAGAGCAGAAGGGGAGTTGCTGGCGGCCCGGCAATGTGGTAGGCCTGTCGCTGACTATATACGGGAGTTCAGAAGGCTGTCTGGCAAGTTGCAAGGCTGGCTGGAACGGTTGCTGGTACACCATTTTAAGACTGGCCTGGACTGCACATTGCGGCACGCCTGTGTGTACCGGGGCTTGCCTCCCCATTTGGTAGCCTGGTTCCAAGCAGCCATGGAGCTGGTAGTGGAGTTACAAGACAGTAGGCCAAGAGGGGAGTGGACCATTCGACCCTGGAAAGCTCTGGACCGACCGGCCAGCTTCGCCCCCAGGGCTCAACCAACACCAGTGACTCCGCCTGAGAAGACCACACCTGTCCCGCCACCAATGATATGCTTCTGCTGTGGGAAGCTGGGCCACTGGGTGACAAAGTGTCCTGAAACAGGTCCCAAAGCCTCCATGAGCTCCTCGGGAATGCAGCAAGGAACAGTGAGGAAAACGGCCAAGAAAACCCCGGAGAAGTCTCAGGGGGCTCAACAAAGAAGCTCACCAACCCCAGTCGGGGTCGTGGCTGACACGAGGGGCTGAGTGGACAAGGACCTTGACACTAGTGGGAGCAACGACGATGGAGAGACTGACCCTATGATGAATATGGCCAACCAAACCTTTTGGGTTCCGGTGGTGTTGACGGCTCATAGGCGCCGAGCGTGCAAAGCCCTGATTGATTTGGGCTGCACCTGATGCCTCACGAGTACAGCCACAGCAACCAACTTAGGGGTGAGAGCCCAGAAACTGTCATGCCCCATGCACTTTGAGCAAATGGACGGCTGCTTGTTAGGTTGACAACCGGCGACACATGTGACTGAATGGATCACTTTAGAAATAGGGCTGCACCGAGAGCTCATACATTTCATTGTGGACCCAAAAATGATGGAGGATGTCATTCTGGGCCTGGCATGGCTCGACAAGTGGGGTACGACAAAATTGGGGGGGTTGCAGGCACCTTCAGATAAAGGTTGGGCCTAACCCACCACCCCATGAAATGCACATCCATACCCTGGGAGAGGGGTGGCCCAAAGGAGGCACTAGGGCAGAGGCTAAGACAGTGGGTAAGCCAGCTGCTTTCCCTGCTGCATACAAAGACCTGGAGTAGGTATTCAGCAAAAAGGAGTGTGACACCCTGCCGCCCCACCATCACACGGACAGTGCGATAGAGATACTCCCATGGGCTAGGTTGCCAAAGCCCAAAATGTACTCTATGTCCCCTCAGGAGTTAGTGGAAATGAGGAAGTATATCAATAAAAATCTGAAGCAGGGGTTCATACAACCAGCCAGATCCCGGATAGCGGCCCCAGTCCCTCTTCAGGGGGAAGGATGGAGGCTTGCACTTATGCGTTGATTTCCGCAGTATCAATGTAGTATGCGTAGAACACATGTACCCCCTTCCACTCATAAAGTGGTCTGGGGGAGGGCCACGTCTTTACCAAATTGGATATACAGGAGGCTTATTATCATGTTAGAATCTGCACTTCTGGACAATCCATGGTTCCAGGAAGACCGACTCTCCCTCACCCTACAAGACAGCCTGGAGTTGAAGGGGTCAAAAATGTATGTACCCAAATCCTGCCTTCTAGCCATTCTACGGCACTGGCACGATGCCCGAGCAGCCGGGCATTTTGGGTTTTTGAAGACTGTACACCTAACGAACCGGCAGTTTTGGTGGCCTTGCATTAAAAAAGACATGCGGAACTGCGTCATGTGGACCACCATGAAAAAGCAGCAAGGAAAAAAAACCCGGACTCTTACAGCCAGTGGCAGCTCCTGTCAGACCATAGGTAGAGTTGGCCATGGACTTTATTGTGGATCTATCAGAGAGCCAAGGCAACATGGTGATATGGACCATCATAGACCTCTTTTCCAAGCAAGCCCACTTTGTGGCTTGTTCCAGCCTCCTTTCAGCCAGAAACCTGGTGAAACTATTCATCACCCATATATACCGCCTACATGGCATGCCGCGGAAGATGGTATCCGATAGAAAGGTGCAATTCACCGCTTGGTTCTGGGGTAAGTTTCTACCCATGGTAGAATCCTCCTGAGGCCTCAGTTCGGCGTTCCACCCTGCTACCAACAGGGCTGCTGAAAGAACTAACGCAATGATAGACCAGTATCTATGCTGCTATGTAAAGCACCAAAAATCCCGTACTGGGCGGGTAGCCCTGATTTCATTTCACTACAATTCATTTGTTGAGTGTTGGTTTGTGCTGGCGGTTCTGCAACAAAGATAAACCATTGTAACCCAGGACTGTGTTCTTTGGCATTTTTTTTCCTGTGGTTTGTCGGAATCTGACATAGAAGACCAAGCTGGGTTTTCCATGGGTCTGAGTTCCTTCCACTTCACTGGATTGGGGAGAGACCTCCAATGACCTGTTGAACAGCCCACATTTTCTCCTTTGGCTTCGGTTTGGCCGGGGCCCGTGGTGCAGATGCTGGCCATGGTGTGAGGCAATCGGCTGCCTGGTGGCCTTCCTTCCCACATCCCACATCCAGAAAAAGAAACTCCTGGGAGATTATTTTAGCAAGAGTATAAACTTTACTGAATAAATCCACATCAGCACAGGAGAAGCAAAACCAGCTCTGGCTTCCCTCGCAAAAGCATGCATAGTTCATTCCCCCTTTCCCCATGGGCCACCCACAGTCTATTACGTCCACCAATCACTTCTGTTCATTTTGTTATGAGAACCAGCTGATCACGCTGTGACAACTGCTCTGGGTGTCCTTGAGGGGGAGAGCAATGTCTCATGGGAACCGACGATGCTTGGACGCCATTTCCCCCATCCTTGCATTCCACTCTACCACCACCCTATTCTTTGTCAAGCTGCGAGCAAAGCAGAATATAGGTGAAAGTTCGAGTCAGTCTTGACAAGCTCCTTATATTTTGTTTTACCTGTTTTTATAAATAGCCTACCTGCACATCTTAGCTTTTAGTCTTGTTTTATTTAATAAACACATTTTCTGTGACCCAAAGGTGCTTTTCAAAAGGCAACTGGACTTTCTTTGTTTTTTCCTTGAAAATGTTTCACTTCTCACTTTACTGTCTTCAGAAGAGTCCACATTCTGGAAAGAGGACCACTGGTTTGAAAGAGGAGTCAAAGAGGCCATCTATGTTAAAATTGAACAGCCTTCTCTCAACAGAGGGGGAGGGATATGACACCGCCTATCTCCTGTCTACAAAACAGTCCTTTCAGCAGTCCCAGGGGGGGTTCCACACCAATTTGTATTCTGATTCAGGTGACCCTGAGGGTACAGATAAATCCCCAAGTGGCCTCAATGACTCTCAGAGACCTAAGACCAACTTTTAGGGTGTTAACACCAGATTACTGCAAAGAATATAAATCCTTCCATTCCCCGCCATTCAGCCAGAACTAAAGCTTCTTGGATGAGAAAAGTCTGTAGAGATTCTCAGTCATCCAGGCCATGGTTGTCCCAAAGGTGCTTTTTCAGGAGGCAACTAGACTTTCTTGTTTTTTTCTTTGAGGACGTTTCTTTGAGGACGTCTTGGATGAGAAGTGAAATGTTTTCAAGGAAAATGGATCTTGAAGATGGCTTCAAGATGGCAGCCAAGGCAGATGCTTAGCCACATCGCTAGAAACCAGTAGTAGAGAAAAGACATAAAATCTAAAATAGTGATAGGAGTAGAAGTAGCAAAACAAAGAAAAGAAACATAGATCAGGTCCTAAGAATTCATACAATAACAGCCAAAGGTCTAGGACCAGCAAAACCAGACTCCCAGCCGAGTCTCCAGCTGCCCACATGAAAAGAGCCAGACAGAAACCCCCACCGGAGGCCTAAACCCAGGTAAGCCGGAGCTAGCTGGCGAGATCCTCCAGCCCTGAGTGAAAGGCACAGGAAAACCCTGAGTGAAAGGCTCAGGAAAGAGCTGGCCAGCAACCCCCACCGGAGGCACAAACTCAGGAAAGCCAGAGCTAGCCAGCGAGATCCTCCAGACCCAGGTGAACAGCGCATGAAAGAGCTGGCCAGCAACCCCCACCAGAGGCATTTACCTAGGGAAGCCGAGCCAGCTGGAGAGACCTGAATTGTGAGGTCTATTTGCGAAGCTAACAGACGGATCACTGATTCCCCACAGGAAGCTTTCAATAAGGGAAGCCGGAGCGAGCCAGAGAATCCCCACAACTTTAAAAAATATATATATAAATAGGACTTCCGGTGGCACTGCCAGCGCCGCAGCAACTCTTTCAGGAGCTCTGACCCCCGGGATTCGTAAAAGCCGCCGGAACAGTGAAAATCAGCTGTTCCAGCGGCTTGGAACTTTCCCCTCGGGCAAAGAGGGGAAAGTGAGTAAATAGGCGTGGGTAGAGCTCCCCAGGACTCCCCAGGTTTAATCCTGGGGTGCAGAGGGAGAGAGCTCCCCAAACGCCTATAGAAACTCCGGACCTGGGCAAGCCTCTGTCACTGACAGACCAAGGTGCCGCGACCACCCCTGCGAGCCTAATGAGTTCAGTGTTGTTGTTTTTTATTGAAAAAGTTTTACAATACAAATTTTATCATTTCTCCCCCCCATTTCCCCCCTTCCCCCCAACCCCCCCTCCCCTCCCTTCCCCCCCTTGGCTTCCCTTACAAAAAATATTATTCTTATATGTCTACCAACATTAAACAGAAATAAAGGTGAAATCCAAATAACATATCAAATATTTTTGACATTGAATTTTTTCTAAATATCAATATAATAAATATAGTAAAACTAATTATCTATGTTAATTAATCCCTCTTATTACATAATAAAATCCAAAAATAAAAAACCCTAGTTTTCCCCAATTACTTATCCCCAAACATTAACTAATCCCTATATAACATATACATTATAATATTCCAGTATCATCATATATATAAAATAAAATTATTCTATCAAGTATATACTGTATTAATAATTTAACAATTCTAATATGTCATATATATAAAATAAAATTATTCTATCAAGTATATACTGTATTAATAATTTAACAATTCTAATATGTCATATATATAAAATAAAATTATTCTCTCAAATATGTGCTGTAATTTAACAGTTCTAATGTATCAATCACAATTCCACATCTTATTTTACCTCCTTCTTCTGTCAAACATGTATATAAACGTAATACGTAAAAAAAAAAAACACCCTAATTTTCCCCCAATTACCTATCCCCAAACATTAACTAATCCCTATATCTTCAATCAAATACTAACTGATACTTCTTAGTTTGATATTTATTCTGCACATAATCCACCCATTTCTTCCATTCCCGAACAAAAGCTTCTTGGGTCCTATCTTTTAAATATGCTGAAATCTTTGCCATTTCTGCAAAATTAGCCATCTTCAAAGTCCATTCTTCTATAGTAGGTACACTATCTTTTTTCCAATATTGTCCAATCAGTAACCTAGCTGCAGTAGTCATGTATAAAATCAATCTTGTTTCACTCGGTGAACAATCCTTAACTATACCCAACAAAAACAATTGCGGAGAAAATTGAAGCTTCTTTCTCAAAACATTCTGCATAACCCACCAGAGTTTAATCCAAAAAGCTTTCACTTTTCTGCAAGTCCACCAAATATGAAAATATGTAGCATCTAAACAATCACACTTCCAGCATTTAGGTTGAACATTAGGATACATACATGACAGTTTCTTAGGATCTAAGTGCCACCTATAAAACATTTTGTAAAAGTTTTCCCGCAAATTCTGTGCCTGAGTAAATTTAACATTCTGGACCCATATCTTTTCCCATGTTTCCAACATAACTGGTTCTGTAAAATTTTGTGCCCACTTTATCATACAATCTTTAACCAATTCGCTTTCAGAGTCTCTTTCTAACAATATATTATAAACCCTTTTAATATGCATCGGCCCTTTCTGTTTTATCTGTATCACCAAATCTTCTTCATACGACATTAAACCAATTTTTTGATCTTCTCTCCATCTTGATTGAAGTTGAGTATACTGTAACCAAGTTAAATTAATCCCTTCTTCCAACAGAGTTTTTAAAGATTTCAAGTTCCAGCTGCCCCCGTCATTAAAAAGCATCTCTTTATATAAAATCCCCCCGAGTGACTTTATATTCCGTATGGTATGCCCAAGATCCAACCACAAAGGTATTTTGTAATCCAATTTAGACTGGTGCTTCTTCCAGACTCTCATCAAAGAATTTCTCAGTATATGACTTCTGAATACGTTGTCCACTTTATTTTCATAAAATAAGTATGCATGCCAACCAAATTCCAAATCATGACCTTCTATATTCAAAATTTCACTCCTTGTTGTTCCAAACCAATCACTCGCTTGTGTTGACGCTGCTGCTTCATAATATAACCGTAGGTTTGGAACCTTAAGGCCACCTCTTTCCCGAACATCTTGAATAATTTTCAGTTTTACTCTTGGCTTTTTCTCATTCCAAATAAATTTATTCAATCCTGATTGCCATTCAGCCAAATTTTTATCACATTTAAGCACCGGAATCATATGAAACAGAAACAGAAATCTAGGTAGAACATTCATCTTAACTGCTGCTATTCTACCAAGTAAAGATAGTTGCAGTTTTTTCCAAGTTTCCAAGTCTTTTTGAACCTTACGCCACAAAACTTCATAATTATTTTGAAAAAGTTTTATATTGGAAGCTGCAACCTGCACTCCTAGATATTTCACCTTTGAAACTATTTCAAAACCTGCCAACCTTTCCAGTTCACTCTTTTGTGGTTCCAACATATTTTTAACTATCATCTTAGTTTTTTTCTGGTTTAGTCTAAATCCTGAAACCAGACCATATTCTTCTATAATGTGTTTCATCTGGATGATTGATTCCAAAGGTCGTGTTAGGGTAACCACCAGATCATCTGCAAATGCCCTTGCTCTGTAATCCTTTTGCCTTATAACTATTCCATTCAAAATATTCGAATCCCGTATTGAATTCAACAAGACTTCTAAAGTTAAAATAAACAGCAGTGGGGATAACGGACAACCTTGTCTTGTTCCTTTTTGTATATTGAAATTAGTTGTTAAACTCCCATTGATAATAATTTGTGCTGTCTGTTCTTGATAAATTGCTGATATTGCCTGGACAAACTGATCCCCAAAGTTCATTTTAAACAAAGTCTTTATTAGAAAATCCCAATTAACTTGATCAAAAGCCTTTTCTGCATCCAAAAACACCAGCACTGCAGGGATCTGTTTACTTTTCTCAAGATATTCCAATAAGTCTATGAGTTGCCTTACATTATCCTTCATGTATCTGCCCTCAATAAATCCCGCTTGGTTGTGATGAATCACCTCTTGGATAACTGGCATCAATCTGTTGGCTAATACTTTTGCAAAAATTTTGTAATCCGTATTCAAGAGAGATATTGGTCTAAAATTTTCTGGATTTGTAGAACCTTCCTCTTTTGGTATCAATGAAATAAAGGCCATCTTCCATGAAGGGGGTATTTTTCCCCCTTGTTGTATACTGCAAAATAAGTCTTTAAGATGTTCAATCATTTCTGTTTATAAAGTTTTGTAATACACTGCTGTCAAACCGTCCGTCCCTGGAGCTTTTGCTGTTTTCAATTGTTTTATTGCAAGTACAATCTCTTCGGACGTTATTCCATGATTCATTCTCTCCTTTTGTTCTCTAGAAATTTTTGTAATTCTAGTCCCCTCCAGATATTCATCTATAAGCTCGTTCTTTATGTTATCTTTATGATATAATTTAGAATAATAATCTAGAAAAGCTTGTTTTATTAAGTTTTGTTGAAAAACTTCTTTGCCTCCATATTCAATAGTATCAATTATACGAGAACATCACTGTTTTCTCAAAGTATAAGCCAACCATCTGCCCGGTTTATTAGCATTACAAAAGGTGTTATGTTTTGCAAATTGTAAGTTAGTTGCTGTTTGTTCAGCTACAAGCATTTGAAATTGATCTTTCAAAAGTTTTATGGTTTCCTGTAGTTTATTATCAAACGGATTCTTAATGTGTAATTGTTCCTTTTTCTTTATTTCTAATTCCAATTCTGTTCTTTTCTTTTGTTGAATTGACTTATGTTTAGAATTCATATAAATCAGTACACCTCTCATGTATGCCTTGCTTGCATCCCAAACAATTTCAATAGGTGTACCCTTATTCAAATTCATTTGAAAAAATTCCTTCACATGTTTTTTGAGTTCAGATATATTCTTTTCATATCTAAACAAATTCTCATTTAATCTCCAAGACCTTCTCTCCTTCTTCCCAAATTCAATTTCCATCCATATCGGGCTATGATCCATTAAGGTCCTGGGAAATATTTTAGTCTTTGTTGTTTTAGTAAGTAAATCAGATGTGACCAACATAAAATCAATCCTAGAAAAAGATCTATGTCGATCTGAAAAAAATGTAAAATCCAATTCCTTCGGATGCTGAACTCTCCAAGCATCTTTCAGTTCCAAATCCTCTTTCATCGCAAAGAAAGTCTGTGGCAATTTAACCCCTGTTTTAGCCAATGTCTTTTTATCCATTGTTGTATCAATCACACCATTCCAATCTCCCATAATCAAAATTGATTTATAATTCCATTGCAATATTTTAGCATATAATAACTTATAAAAATTTTCCTGCTGCTGATTGGGCGCATAAATTCCTATCAAAAGCAGTGAGTCATTCTGTAGGTTTATCTCAATTGCAATATATCTTCCATCATCGTCTGATTCAATAACTTTAGCTGGTAGTCTTTTGGAAATATACAACACTAGTCCATTCTTTTTTCCAGAACTAGAAGATATAAAATGTGAACTTAATTTAGAATTTATCAAATATTTTTGATCCTGAGTTCTAATATGAGTTTCTTGCAAACAAACAACATCATTATGAAATTGTCTCAAATAGTGAAATACTTTCCTTCTTTTCTGTGGAGAATTCAGACCATTAACATTCCAAGATAAAAATTTAACTGCCATTTGGTCTCGCAAAGCGAATCGAGCAATTGCCGAAGATTCTGTTGCAGAGCAGTAGTCTTCGGTCTAGCTCCTCCCATGGCTTCTGATTTCTGTGATTTCCCATTAGCCCCCTTCTCCTCTTGTGGTACAGTGGACCTCTGCTGTTTTTGCTTCTCTAGCATTTGCTTCTCAGCTGCACGAGTTATACGTTTATCTTTCGGTTCCTGCATCAACAGTTCAAGGTCCACTGCCACTTCTCTTGTGCTTCTGGGGTGCTTTATTTTAGGCTCTGGCAAATCTATGAGAGGATCATCTAGAAAACCACCTACTGCTCCTTGAGATTCTTCTATTGCTCTCTGAGTTTGTATTGCCTCTAGTTCCAATTGCTTGCACTGTTCCTCAGTCTCTCTTTCAAATTCTTTATCTTTAACAGCTTCTTCTATAGTTAACAACGTGGATGAACGTGGAGATGTGGCAGCCCTTTTAAGGATGTTGTAGTAAAAATGTTCTGCTTTTTCAATGGTATTTAAACGGTATCTCACAACTTCATACCTCAAAATTATGCCAACTGGGGCATCCCATCTAAATGGGATCTGGTTTCTTTTCAGCTCATTCACCAAAAAGCCAAAATCCTTTCTGTCTTTCAGCATCTTGGGTGGTAACTCTTTATAAACACCAATCTGATTTCCTTCTACTTGAATATTAGCAAGGAAAGATTTCTGCAAAATATCATTCCTCAGTCTTCTGTCAGTAAAATAAACCACAACATCTCTAGGCAAATTCCTTTGTCTTGCCACACGAGAATTCACCCTGTAGACCTTATCAATCCTACTAAAAATTTGCTCAGGGTCAATCTTTAACAACGCAGCTAATGCCTCTACACAAACTGCTCTTAAATCTTCTCTATTATTTTCCCTTATTCCCCTCAATCTTATGGCAAACTCCATAGCCCTGAATTGGATCATTGTAACTTCATTTTCAATTCTTTGGGTTCTGACATCAGCATTAAAAAATTTCTCTTCTGTTACTCTCATCTTAGATTCAACTTCTGTGCTTAATTCGCCCACTTTTTTCTCCACCTCCACCACCGCATCTGAAAGACCAGCAACTACTTTGATTATATTTTGATTCAGCTTGTCATATTTTTCTTGTACCAGCTCCTTCATTTCAGTTTGAAATTTTTCCATTGTTTCAACAACATTTCCTAATGTCTTAGCTATAAAAGCTTTCAAATCCTCATTTCCAGTTTCTTGAATTTGACTCTGAGTCTGCGTTTGTGGCTTTGCTGGCTTTTCCTTTGTCTGATGAGCGGGGGAATCCCCCCCTGACTTGGCTTGTTTTGAAGCCATGCCTCTACACAGTCTTAGCCTCTCCAAAAAAGAGAATCTCCCTCCTTTTCCACTTGTTCCACCTTTTCTCCCCAGTTTTATAGGAAAAGAAGTTGAATCAAATTTTGTATCCTATTAAAATCCTGTTAAAATGTTTCATTTAAGTGCTTCGAGGCAGGCTTCACTCTCACTTTCACTTTTCACTTTCCCTTCTTCCGTTTGAGCCAGTCACCATTTTAATCTTTCAAGCACTTTCTCCCGTTTAAGTCTCTTTTGTAAAAAGTTATTAATAACACAAATACTTGCTTTTTTAAAAAAGTCCGGATTTCACCAATTTTTTACTTGCTGTAGACTTCTGATGTTTTGGTGGCGTTGCTCTCGTCGTCTAGCTCTGTTAAAAACAGAGGTCCCTCGCTGCACGGAGCCTCGGCGAGCTGGAAGGGGAGCCTTCACCCTGAGCCCTCCCCAGGACAGAAAAAAAATCCTGGGGGCATCTCAAGGGGCTCTACCCTGTCTCACCGGCTCTACCCGTTCTTTAGACCTAAAGCGCGGTTTTTCCGAGCCGCCTAACAGCTGTGAGGCGGCTCCAACGAACAGCGAAGCCGGCGGTCTTAAAAGGACCCTCCGACAACGACGGAGGCGCCAACCGGAAGCCTATGAGTTCAATGTTTTGACTGGACGCAGGCAGAGCAAAGACAGAAGAACTGGCAATAACTGCAAGTATTACAACTTTAATTCCAAAAACCATCACTTCCTTCAAGAAGCTAGAGAAAGTTAATAAAGAAGGCGCTGGCTAGACTCAGACTGTGAAAACGAAACTTAAAAGAAGAAAGTGATTGTTAACGCTCGTTAAGGCTGTTAACATTTTAAGACTTTGTTGAATGGAGGAGAGGCTTGAAAGTTTAAAGAGATAGGACTAATTTGCTGATCAGTTGTAATAATTACTAAGGATTTAAAATAAGAACTTTGCTGGTTTTGCTGGGGTGAGGCTGGGGGAAAAGTGAAACTTGGAAATGGCGGCTAGACAAGTAAAGCCTGGGGTGGTTAAAAGTGCTGGATCATCCCCAGCTCAGACTTCAAAAATTCAGTCTTTGGCTCCCCCTCCCGCCCCCACAGAATCACAAGCTCTAACTTTGGAAGTTTTGGAGGGGGCACTGAAGAAATTGTCTGATAATCTGGAAGAAACAATTACAATTCGTTTAGAAGGAAAATTAAAAGAGGTGCATGAAGAACTGCAGGGTATTAAAGAGACAATTCAAACCAACAATGATGAAATAAGAGAAGACATAGTAGAAGCCTTTAAAGGAGTGTGGGGTCTTGCTACAACATTGGAGGAGAGGGTGAATGAAATTGATCAGCATAATTTGGAGGTGGATGTTAAGCTGAAGGAAGCTCAGACAAAAATGGAGAAAGTAGAAGCTGAACTTGTAATGGAACAATATAGAGCAATGGAATGGGCAGTGAGGGTGAGAGGATTGAAAGAAAATAATCAAGAAAATCTTAGAGAGATCTTTATAGAACCCCTTGCGCATCTCACTGGAGAAGCAAAAGGTGAGTGTGTCTGGCAATTGGACAAAATATTTCGTGTGAATTTATGAATTGCAAGACAAAGACAGCTGCCTAGAGACATTGTGATTTATTTTGCAACAAGGAGGATGAGGAATCAAGTTCTACAGGCATCTAACCAAAGAAACTTCAAGTGGCAGGACAGGAGGTCTCAATAATGAAGGAGATTCCCCCGAAAATGCTGAGATCCAGGAAGGACTATGCTTTCTTAGTGGATGAGCTTAGAAAATGTCAATTACAGTACAGATGGGAGGCACCAGCTGGACTAGTGGTGAACTATCTTGGTGAGAGATATCGTCTTAATTCAGTTTGGAAAGCAAGAGATTTTTATACTACTGTGTTGCAGACTGGAAAGCCCCCATCTCCACAGGCTAGAAGAAGGAAAGATGCTGAAGAGGCTAAAAAGGGGGAAGAAGAAACAACGCAGGCTCAAGCTCAAGGGGGTGCATTGACTACCCAAGAACAATTGTTGCAAATTACGGAGGATGTACAATTATTGGATTTATTTGAAAAAATGGAAGAACCCAAAGACCAAAGACAGACACGGGCAGCAACTAAACGTAAAGAAGAATTAAAGAAACAACAGATGATAACCCAAGAAATGGTATCTATCAATACAGAAGCTGTGGGAGGAGCTAGACCTAAGAAAAAATTCCATCAGGATTTTCAGAAGGTGCTCCAGAAGCTTTCAGGAGCCAAAAATGGCAATTCAAATCCTGACCTGGAATGTCAATGGATTAAACTCACCACAAAAGAGGAGAAAGATATTTCATTATTTGAAACAATTTAAAAATGATGTAATTTGCTTGCAAGAAACTCATATAAGGACAAACGATCAAAAATATTTGATAAATGTTAGATTGGAGACACATTTTGTAGCAGCTACAAGAAAAATGGAATAGTTATATATATTAGAAAGGACTTAATGGCCAAATTAATTGAAGCAGATATACAAGGAAGGTATATAGCAATTGAATTATTAATAGAAGGGAAGAAAGTCCTTTTAATGGGAATATATGCACCAAATCAACAACAAGAGAAATTTTATAAATTTTTCCATACGAGGCTAGTACAAGTGGATTATACATCATGCATACTGATGGGTGATTGGAATGGGATAATCGATACTAAGAAGGACAAGAAGAAAAGTGTGCCAAACTTGTATACACGGGCTAAACTCCCTCAATCCTTTTTTTTTTAATTGAAAAAGTTTTACAATACAATTTTTTCATCCCCCCCCCTTTTCCCCCCTCCCCTCCACCCCCCCTTCCCTTCCCTTCCCTCCCCTCCCTTCCCTCCCTAGGCTTCCTTTACTAATAAAACATTAATCTTATATATCAATCAATATTAAACAAAAATATAGGTGAAATCCAGATAACATATCATAAATTTTAACATTGAATAAAGTAAAGTTATTCTATCAAATATATGCTAACCATGATATATATATACTTATCAAGTATTTTTAACCTTGTAATTTTTCTAGATAACAGTATAATAGATATATATAAAGTTATTCTGTCAAATATATGCTAACCGTAAATCATGTATATAAACTTAACAAATATTCTTAACATTAAGATTTTTCTAGATAACAGTATAACAAATATATATAAAATTATTCTATGAAATATATGCTAACAATAAAACATATACATAAAGTTATTTTTAACATTAAAATTTTTCTAGATAATAATATAGTAAATATATATAAAGTCAAATATATACTATATAAGCTTATCAAGTATTTTTAACATTATAAGTTTTGTAAGTGACAGTATAATAGATATATATAAAGTTTAACATTAAAATTTTTCTAAATAACAATATATAAAATTATTCTATAAAATATATGCTAACAATATACTGTTCTAATAGTTACAAATATTTTTAACATTAAAACTTTTCTTATTGTTATAGTAAATATAGTAAAATAGTTATAGTAAAAATAATTATGAATCAAATACTAATTGATACTTCTTAGTTTGATATTTGTTCTGCACATAATCTACCCATTTCTTCCACTCCCTAACAAAAGCTTCTTGGGTCCTGTCTTTTAAGTATGCAGAAATCTTTGCCATTTCTGCAAAATTAGCCATCTTCAATGTCCATTCTTCTATAGTAGGTACACTATCTTTTTTCCAATACTGTCCTATCAATAACCTAGCTGCAGTAATCATATATAGAATCAATCTCGTTTCACTCGGTAAGCAATCCTTAACTATACCCAACAAAAACAGTTGCGGAGAAAATTGAAGCTTCTTTTTCAAAATATTCTGCATAACCCACCAAAGTTTAATCCAAAATGCTTTCACTTTTCTACAAGTCCACCAGATATGAAAGTATGTAGCATCCAAACAATCACACCTCCAACATTTGGGTTGAACATTTGGATACATACATGACAGTTTTTTAGGGTCCAAATGCCATCTATAGAACATTTTATAAAATTTTTCCCGCAAATTCTGTGCTTGAGTAAATTTAACATTCTGGACCCAAATTTTTTCCCATGTCTCCAACATAACTGGTTCTGCAAAGTTTTGTGCCCACTTTATCATACAGTCTTTAACTAGTTCACTCTCCGAATCTCTTTCTAACAGTAAGTTATACACCCTTTTGATATGCATCGGCCCTTTCCGTTTTATCTGTGTCACCAAATCTTCTTCATGTAGCATTAAACCAATTTTCTGATCTTCTCTCCATCTCGATTGAAGTTGGGAATACTGCAACCAAGTTAAATTCCTCCCTTCTTCCAACAGAGTTTTCAAAGGTTTCAAACTCCATCTGCCCCCATCATTGAAAAGCATCTCTTTGTATAAAATCCCCCCGAGTGACTTTATATTCCGCATGATTTGTCCAAGGTCCAACCACAAAGGTATTTTGTAATCCATTTTAAACTGGTGCTTTTTCCAAACCCTCATCAAGGCATGTCTCAATATGTGACTTTTGAATACATTATCCAACTTATCTTCATAGAATAAATATGCATGCCAGCCAAAGTCCAAGTCATGGCCTTCTATATTCAGAATTTCAGTCTTTGTTGTTCCAAACCAATCACCCACTTGTGTCAACACTGCTGCTTCATAATATAAACGTAAGTTTGGAACTTTAAGGCCTCCTCTTTCCCGAACATCTTGCATTATTTTGAATTTGACTCTTGGTTTTTTCTCGTTCCAGATAAATTTATTTAGTCCTGATTGCCATTCAGCCAAAATTTTATCACTTTTAAGCACCGGAATCATTTGAAACAAGAACAGAAATCTAGGTAGAACGTTCATCTTAACTGCTGCTATTCTACCAAGTAAAGATAGTTGCAGTTTTTTCCAAATTTCAAAATCTTTTTGAATCTTACGCCACAAAACCTCATAGTTATTTTGAAAAAGTTTTATATTAGAAGCTGCAACCTGGACTCCTAAATATTTCACCTTTGTAACTATTTCAAAGCCTGCCAACCTTTCCAGTTCACTCTTTTGTGGTTCCAACATGTTTTTAACTATCATCTTAGTCTTTTTCTGGTTTAGTCTAAAGCCTGAGACCAAACCATATTCCTCTATAGTGTTTTTCATCTGGATGATTGATTCCAAAGGTCGTGTTAGGGTAACAACCAGATCGTCTGCAAATGCTTTCGTTCTGTAGTCCTTTTGCCTTATAACTATTCCATTCAAGTTGTTCGAGTCCCGTATTGAATTCAACAAAACTTCTAAGGTTAAAATAAACAGCAGTGGGGATAACGGACAACCTTGTCTTGTTCCTTTTTGTATATGAAAATTAGTAGTTAAACTCCCATTGATAACAATTTGTGCTGTCTGTTCTTGATAAATTGCTGAGATCGCATGTATAAACTGATCCCCAAAGTCCATTTTAAGCAAAGTCTTTTTTAGAAAATCCCAGTTGACTCGATCAAAGGCCTTTTCCGCATCCAAAAACACCAGCGCTGCAGAGATCTGTTTATTTTTCTCAAGATATTCCAATAAATCTATGAGTTGCCTCACATTATCCTTCATATATCTGCCCTCTATAAATCCAGCTTGATCATGATAAATCACCTCTTGGATAACTGGCATCAATCTGTTGGCTAACACTTTTGCAAAAATTTTATAATCCGTATTCAAGAGAGATATTGGTCTGAAATTTTCTGGTTTTGAAGAACCATCCTCCTTTGGTATCAGTGAAATAAAGGCCGTCTTCCACGATGGGGGCATTTTTCCCCCCTGCTGTATACTACAGAATAAATCCTTAAGATGTTCAATCAGTTCTGCTTGTAGAGTTTTATAATATATTGCTGTCAAGCCATCCGTCCCTGGAGCTTTGGCTATTTTCAGTTGTTTTATTGCAAATGAGATCTCTTCAGAAGTTATAACTTGATTCATTCTTTCCCTATGTTCTCTTGAAATTTTAGTAACTCTCCTCTTGTCAAGATATTCATCAATAAGCTCATTCTTTATATTATCTTTATAATATAAGTTGGAATAATAATCTAAAAAAGCTTGTTGTATTGAACTTTGTTGGAAAACTTGTTTACCTTTATATTCTATAGTATCAATTATACGAGAACTTTGTTGTTTTCTCAGAGTATAGGCCAACCATCTACCAGGCTTATTAGCATTACAGAAAGTGTTATGCTTCGCAAATTCCAAATTAGTTGCCGTTTGTTCAGCCATGAGCATTTGAAATTGATCTTTCAGACGTTTTATAGTTTCCTGTAATTTCTCGTCGGTCGGATTCTTTATATGTAGTTGTTCTTTTTTCTTTATTTCTAACTCCAATTCTGTTCTTATCTTTTGTTGAGTTGACCTATGCTTAGAGTTCATATAAATCAGTACACCTCTCATATATGCCTTGCTAGCATCCCAGACAACTTCAATAGGTGTACCCTTGTTCAAATTCAGTTGAAAAAATTCCTTCGCATGTTTTTTAAGTTCAAATATATTCTTCTCATATCTAAACAAATTCTTGTTCAATCTCCATGATCTTCTCTCCTTCTTGCCAAATTCCATTTCCATCCATACCGGACTGTGATCCGTTAAAGTCCTGGGAAATATCTTAGTCTTAGTCATTTTAGTAAGTAAATCGGGTGTAACCAGCATAAAATCAATCCTAGAAAAAGATTTATGTCGATCTGAGAAAAATGTAAAATCCAATTCCTTCTAATGTTGAACTCTCCATACATCTTTCAATTCTAAATCTTCTGTCATCGCAAAGAACGTCTGTGGTAATTTAATCCCCATTTTAGCCGATGTCTTCCTATCTAGGGTTGTATCAATCACGCCATTCCAATCTCCCATAATCAAAATTGACTTATAATTCCATTGCAATATTTTAGCATATAGTAATTTATAAAAGGTTTCCTGCTGTTGGTTTGGGGCATAGATTCCAATCAAAAGCAATGAGACATTCTGTATATTTATTTCAATTGCAATATATCTTCCATCATCATCTGATTCTATAACTTTAGCTGGTAATCTTTTAGAAATATACAACACTAATCCATTCTTTTTCCCAGAACTGGAAGATATAAAATGTGAACCTAATTTAGAGTTTATCAAATATTTTTGATCCTGGGTTCTAATATGAGTTTCTTGCAAACAAACAACGTCATTTTTATACTGTTTCAAATAATGAAATATTTTCCTTCTTTTCTGTGGAGAATTCAATCCGTTCACATTCCATGATAAAAGTCTAACTGTCATCTAAGGTTTCACGAAGCGAATCAAGCAATTGCCAAAGACTCTGTTGCACAGCAGTAGTCTTTGGTCTCGCTCCTCCCACTGCTTCTGATTTCTGTGTTTTCCCATTTGCCCCCTTCTCTTCTTGTGGTACCGTGGACCTCTGCTGTTTTTGCTTCTCTAACCTTTGCTTCTCTGCTGCACGAGTTATACGTTGATCTTTTGGTTCTTGCGCCAACAGTTCAAGGTCCAGATCCACCTCTCTTGTACTTCTGGGGTGCTTTATTTTAGGCTCTGGGAAGTCTGTAAAAAAATCATCCGAAAAACCACCTACTGCTCCTGGAGATTCTTCTATTGCTCTTTGGGTTTGTATTGCTTCTAATTCTACTTGCCTAGACAATTCCTCAATCCCTCCTTCAAGATCTTTATCTTTAACAACTCCTTCTACAGTTATCTGCATGGATGAACATGGGGATGTTGAGGCTCTTTTAAGAATATTATGATAGAAGTGCTCTGCTTTTTCCACAGTATTTAGACGGTATCTTACATCCTCGTATCTCAAAATTATACCAACTGGAGCATCCCATCTGAATGGAATCTGACGTCTTTTCAATTCATTCACCAAAAATCCATAATCCTTCCTATCCCTTAACATCTTAGGTGGTAGCTCTTTATAGACACCGATTTGATTACCTTCAAGTTGAACAGTGGAAAGGAAAGATTTTTGCAAAATATCATTTCTCAATCTTCTATCACTAAAGTAAATCACAACATCTCTAGGCAAATTCCTTTGTCTTGCCACACGAGAGTTCACCCTGTAAATCTTGTCAATTCTGCTAAAAATTAGCTTGGGTTCAATCTTTAGAATCTGAGCCAATACCTTTACACAAACTGCTCTAAAATCTTCTCTGTTATTTTCCCTTATTCCCCTCAGTCTTAAAGCAAACTCCATAGTCCGAAATTGCATCATTGTAATTTCATCTTCAAGTCTCTGGTTTCTGACATCAGCTTTAAAAAGTTTCTCTTCTGCATCTTTCTTATTAGATTCAAATTCTATACTTAGTTCATCCACTTTTTTCTCCACCGCCATCACTACATCTGAGAGACCAGCTACTGCTTTAGTTACATTTTGACTCAACTTATCACACTTTTCTTTAACCAGCTCCTTCATTTCCTTTTGATTTTTCTCCATTTTTTCCTCCATCTTGTCCATTTTTTCAACAACACTTCCCAATGTCTTAGCTATAAAAGCTTTCAGATCCTCATTGCCACTTTCTTGAATTTGAGTCTGAGTCTGTGTTTGTGGCTTGACTGGCTTTTCTTTTGTCTGATGCGTGGGGGATTCTCCCCCTGCTTTTTGTTTTGAAGCCATGCCTGAACACAGTCTTAACCTCTCAAAAAAGGAAAATCTTCCTCCTTTTCCTCTTAGTCCAGCTTTTCTCCCCAGTTTTGCAAGGAAAGGAGTTAAATAGATTTTATTTCTATTTTAAAGTCTTGTCAGAGTGTTTCTTTCAGTTACTGCCAGGCAGGCTTAACTATCACTTTCGCTTTTCACTTTTCAGCTTACTTCCTCCATTTTAGCCAGTCGCCATTTTTCAAACACTTTCTCCCAGAGACTCTTAAACTGAGGATTATACAAAAAACAAACAAACAAGTACCTGCTTTTTCCCTTCTTTATGCTTCTTTATGCTGATCCAGATTTCACCAAGTTCTATTCACTTTAAGCATCCAATATTGGTGGAGTTGCTCTCGTCGTCTCGCTCTGCCGTTTAACAGAGGTCCCTCGCCACGCAGAGCTTCAGTGGGTTGGAGAGGGAGCCTTCACCCTGAGCACTCCCCAGGGCAAAAAAGAGATCCTGGGGGCAATTCAGGGGGCTCTACCTGCTCCCACTGGCTCTATCCGCCCTTCCAGCCTGAAGAGAGGATTTTCCGAGCCGCCTGACAGCTGTGAGGCGACTCCAACGTGCAACGAAGCCGGCGGCCATAAAAAGACCATCCGGCGACGATGGAGACGCCACCGGAAGCCCCTCCCTCAATCCTTTTTTGATATGGTGGATGACATGGAGCTGAGAGATATATGGCTTGAAAGAAATTTTGATGAACAAGACTTTACTTTTTTTTCTGACAGACACCAATCTTTTTCTAGAATTGATTTTATTCTAATTACTAATGATTTTCTTTCTAGGGTTAAGAAAACCAAGATTTGTCCAAGAACATTATCAGATCACAATCCGGTATGGATGGAACTAGAGGTTGAAGAAAAATCCAGGAGGTCTTGGAGGTTGAACGAGAATTTGTTTCGATATGAGGCAAATGTGAATGAATCTAAAAAATTAATGAAGGAGTTTTTTGAATTAAATATGCATAAGGGCACGTCTATGGAAATGGTTTGGGATGCAAGTAAAGCATATATGAGGGGAGTGTTAATAAATTTAAACAATGCACACAGGCAAAAACAGGGAAAAAATGGAAGGAATTGGAGGAGGAAATAAAAAAGAAGGAACAGGCACTAATAAGGAAACCAGATGATAAGAATATAAAAGAGGCTATTACAATATTGAGAGGGCAGTTCAATATGTTGATGTCAGACCAGGTGGCAACAAATTTGCAATATGCTAAGCATAATACTTTTTGTAATGCAAATAAACCAGGCAGATGGTTAGCGGATACGTTAAGGAAGAAACAAAAATCATGTACAGTAGAAAAAAATACAATATAAAGGTAAAGAGGTATACCAACAGAGCATGATTAAAAAAGCTTTTTTAGATTTTTACACAAAGCTTTATGTTGGTGATAAAATACAGGGTATTGATATAGATAGATTCTTGCAGAAGGAGAATATCCCTATAATTAATGATGAACAAAGAGAAAGATTGAATTTAATGATAACCACAGAGGAAATTCTCCTTGCAATTAATCAACTGAAAAGTGGGAAGGCTCCTGGAACAGATGGTTTGACATTGGCATATTATAAAAATCTCCAACTTGAAATGGTGGAACCGCTTAAGGAGTTGTTTGTTAAAATACAAATGGGAGGAGAGGTACCACCATCTTGGAGAACAGCCTTTATATCTTTGATTCCGAAAGAAGATCAGGATCATACTCAGCCAAAGAATTATAGACCTATATCTTTACTTAATATAGATTATAAGATTTTTGCAAAAATTTTAGCAAATAGGTTAATGTCAGTTATGCAATGTGTGATTAACAATGATCAAACTGGGTTTATACAAGGTAGACAAATGAAAGGCAATGTAAGGCAAATAGTTAATATACTGGAATATTTGGGAAGGAACAACCAGGTCCCTGCAGTGCTCATGTTTTTGGATGCAGAGAAGGCGTTTGATCGATTGAATTGGCAATTTTTAGAGAAGGCAGTTCAAAAGATGCATATGGGGAGTATTTTATAAAATCAATTCAAGCAATATATCAGAAACAAACAGCACAAATAATAGTGAACGGAAACCTAACTGAAACATTTAAAATTGAAAAAGGAACAAGAGAGGGATGTCCCCTGTCACCATTGCTGTTTGTTTTGACCTTGGAAGTGTTGTTGAATAAGATACGGGGGGCAGATAATTTACAGGGTATTAAGATCAGACAACAAGATTATAGCGTACGAGCGTTTGCAGATGACGTGGTTGTAACTTTAACCCAACCAGTAAAATCAGCTATAAGTTTAATGGATATAGTTAGGCAATATGGTCAAGTTTCAGGATTTAAAATAAATTTAGGGAAAACAAAGATGTTAATTAAGAATATGACTATAAAAGGAAGAGAAGAGTTGGAGAGAGTAACTGGCTGTGAGATAGTGAAGAAGGTTAAATACTTAGGAGTTTATATTGCAACATCAAACGGGAAGTTATATAAATATAATTATGAAGTGCTATGGCATAAAATACAGGCAGAGATAGAGAAGTGGAAAAAATTACAATTGTCATTGCTGGGAAGGATTGCAGCAGTTAAAATGAGTGTTTTGCAAAGTTTTTATTTCTTTTTCAAATGATACCAATACTTTAAAAAGATGCAAATTTGGAAGAATGGCAGAAAGGCATTAATAAGTTTGTTTGGGCTGGAAAGAAACCAAGAGTCAAGTTAAAAATAATGCAAAATGCACGTGAAAGAGGAGGCTTGAAAATGCCAAATCTTAAATTGTATTATGAAGCAGCTGTCTTATCGGCTACCAGTGATTGGATTAACTTAACAGAAGAAAGGATGTTGAATATTGAGGGTTATGATTTGATATATGGCTGGCATGCTTATTTGATTTATGATAAAAAGGTGGATAGGACTTTTAAAAGCCATATATTGCGGAATGCTTTTTTGTGTGTCTGGAAAAAATATCAATATAAATTAAATGATAAAATACCTTTGTGGACAGTTCCCAGACACGCAATAGAGAATATAAGTATAGAGCAACGACAGGATATAATTACTTATAAAGAATTATTGATCATAGAAAAGAATGTATTACAGTTAAAATCTTTGAATATATTGAGAGAGGAAAGGGTAATTCAAACATGGTTCCAGTATGTACAGTTGCAGAATAGGTGGAAAAAAGATCAAAAAATTGGTATTGCACAAAGTGAAGAGCATCTGATACAACAGATCAGAGATCAGAGGCCAATGCATATAAAAAGACTGTATAACATACTGATAGAAATTGATTCAGAGACAGAATTAGTTAAAGATTGCATGATAAAATGGGCACAAAATTTTGAAGAACCAGTAATGATGGAAACTTGGGAAACGATTTGGGTTAGAAATGTAAAATTTACACAAGCACAAAATTTACGAGAGAATTTTTATAAAATGTTTTATAGATGGCATATGGATCCAAAAAAAATAGCTTGTATGTATCCTACTTTGCAACCTAAATGTTGGAGATGTGATTGTGCTGATGCTACTTATTTTCATATCTGGTGGACATGTAAAAAAGTTAAAGCATTTTGGATAAAAATATGGTGGATTATTCAAAATATTTTTAAAAAACGGATAAAATTTATTCCACAGCTGTTTTTATTAGGTATTGTACAAAACTGTACGGTAATAGAAACTAAGTTGATGTTGACTTTAATAACTGCAGCAAGACATTTGGTGGCGCAGTATTGGAAGAAGGAAGACCTACCATCTATTGAAGAATGGACATTAAAAGTAATGAACTTAGCAGAAATGGCACAAATTTCAGCATATTTAAAAGACCATTCAAATGAAAAGTTTAGGTTGGAATGGAAAAGATGGATAGAATATATGCAAGGCAAATATAAGACTAGAAAAGTACAATTAGTTTGTGAATAAGGAATGGGTTAAGACAGTGTTATAAAGTACTTAAGGTTAGATTAGTTAAGGGGAGTTAAAGGTTCAAGAGGGTGATAAGAGACTATAGATTATTAGTTTAAATTAGCATATGATTGTTAAATGTGATACTCTGTATTTTGCTTTGGGAAGTGGGGGGTGGGTTAGGGAGGGGAAGGGGAAATATATGTAAAACTTTTTAAAATTTTCTATATATATATATATATATATATATATATATATATATATATATATATATACACACACACACACACACACACACACACACATATATATATAAAATAAAAAAATAAAACGCGGCTAGACTATCCAACAGCCACTGTAAAGCAGCGACGCTGGGGTGAGCAGGGAGCAAGCCGGGCTAGCCACAAGGAAGGGAGGTCAATCTCCCAAAGACCAATGAGGCTTGCTAGTGGAAGGCGAAGCTCCCACAGGCTGCACACGAGCACGCAGGACGATCCGGGAGGAAGGGAATTCGACCATCCGGCCATCCAGTGGAATCCAGCAAACAAAAGGTGATCCTCTGCAAAATTAAACCTGCAAGAAACGCCGTGGTGAGTGCACCAAAAATAAATAAAGAAATAAATAATAAAACACTTCCTCACCAACCACACCAGTGCCTCCACAGCAAACCTACCATGCCAGGCAAACACCCTACTGCCAAACCCCCACCCAAAAAGAAGGAGATCACTACTGACGACCCATATGACCCCTGTATGTTGTTCATCTGTACAGAAACACTCGAGGAAGATGAGAGTACCATGAAGTGCTCCCTATGCAACACGTATGTTCACCACAAGTGAACATACCCACAACATGGGTTAACCAAAGGGGTAGCCCAGTTCCTACAATCAGCTTGACTTAAAACTTCCCAGTTTGCGTTTCCACTATTCTGCCCATCATGCAAGCCCAGACTGGACAAATTTATTGTTCTACTTGAATGGGTCAACACTATAGAAGTACGATTAGCATCCCTTGAATAAAAAGGAAAAACACAGAAAAGCGATGTTCCAACATCCCGAAATCCTATCCCAACCCAATTACCCCAGCCACAGAAAACCACTAACCCTGCTAGTAACATCTCCATCCTTGTCAAAGACACAATTGAACGCGAACAGAAGCGTCCCAACGCTATCTTATTTGGACTGGAGGACACCAACGAATCTGACGACATCACAAAGGTTTGCGACATCATCAACAACTTCCAGGCATCAACCATCTCTCCCAATGAAATCATCAACGTTTCCCATGATGGCCCTGAGTTCAAGAACAGCGGCAGCTCGGTGGCCCCACGCTTATGCAGAGTTGTTTGAAAGAGTGAAACCAGCAAATGCAAATTCATCTCCACAATAAACTCCCTGTTCTGCCCCAGCTACGGACGCCAAAGAATGCAGCACACACGAAGTCCGTACAAACCTTAGTTTACTAATTAAGGACTACTAATGAGTTTTTTTAGTAGCTGTTCGAACACAAGTACAGTTTAAATCAGTCTTTTCTTAACAAGGGCTGTTAATTTAACTTCATTAACAGCTGACAAGAATCCAAAGAATAATAACTCAATTCTGAAGCACAGTATTTCAGATAACCGTAACCTTAAGAGGTTGCAGAAAAAAATGCAAAAAAAAAATCCATAGATACACTCAGAAGACATTTAATTGCCCGCCCTTCTTTCTCCCCCTTCTGCATACCCAGTGCCCTATTACAGCTGCAGCCTCTGGGTCCCGGCTGGGCAGCCAGCAAAGCCTCTCCTGCTGCTTCCTCCTCCTCCTCCTCCTCCTCCTCCTCCTGCTCCGACAGGGAAGCCCAGCTGAGGGGAAAGTGAGCTACTCTAGCCTGCCCATCAGTTCCTTCTCCTTCCTCCCCTCGGTTTACCCGGCCCCATCAAAGCAGCGCCGGAGCTGCCAGCCTGGTTTTTATCTGGTGCCCCAAGTTTGTGCACTGAAAGGAGGTGGTGCATCGAATGGAAACCCCAGCCAGCCTTCTCTCCCAAGCTCCGCAGCTGCAAAGATGGAGGTGCTTGTCTGGGGCCACCAGCGGCTCCCACTGAAGCCGAGGGGTGTCGAGGCGCCGAGGAGAACCCCCACATCCTATGCCCCCCCAAGGCGCTCTTTCTGTCAGCCGCCCTTCTCTCCCTCCCCTTAACAACCCCTTGAAGAGAAGCTTGGTGTGTCTTCCTCAGTCCTGATGGAGGGAGCGGGATGAGAAGTCCCTGAGCCTTGCAAGAGCGAAGTGGTCCCTGCTTTTAGGAAGAAGAAAGGCGCTAAGCAGGGTCAGGGATAGACATGTCCTTGGCTCCTCTGTGGACCCTTTTGTCAGCCAATCAGGCCTCCTTCCTTCCATCCCTCACCTGCGGATCCGCCGGGCCCCGTGCCTCGCACGCGGGCTGAGCGAAGCTAAAGATAGCCCCAGGCCTCTGGAGGGAGGGAGAGAAGGAGGGAAGCCCTGGCCTGCTGCTCCTGCTGCTGCCACCCCCTTGCCCCCAGCAAGAGTGGTTCTCGTGCTGCCGCTTCTCCGGAAGCACCAGGAGCAACTGCCAGGCCAGAGAGGGCGGGGCAGGCTGTGGTGGCAGGCCATTCTCACTGGGTAACAGACAGGCTGCTCCTGGAGCAGCCAGGAGAAGAAGCTGCCAGCGGGGAGGCGAGCCGCCCCAGGAGGACTGGAGGAAAGCGCAGCTTCTCACTCATGGAGATTTACTGGTGGGGAAGTGGGCGCAGTAAGAAATGCACGAGCCAGGAAGCGGTTATGCTCCCTGGCCGGAGAGGGTTGCACATTCACTCCAGCAAAGATTTGTGCAACGCTCTCCGGCCAGTGAGCATAACCGCTCTTGCTGGGGGCAAGGGGGTGGCGGTGGCAGGAGTAGCAGGCCAGGGCTTCCCTCCCTCCCTCCCTCCTTCCCTCCAGAGGCCTGGGGCTATGCCAGAAGTCTGCTCGGGTAGGGAAACAAGGAAGCCCCGGACTGCCCATCCTTGCCACCACCGCCCCCTCGCCCTTGGCAGCAGCGGTTCTCACACAGGAGCAGCTGGCAGGGGAGAGCGGGTGGCAGCAGACTGCGGCAGCAGACAGTTTGAGCAGGCTAAGAGGCAACGTTCCTCCTCCTGCCAGCCTCGAGCTCAGCTCCAGTCAGCGTCTCCCCCAGCCATACCTGGCTTCTCCCTGTGGCAGCCCACGTGGATCCCAGGCAGCGCAACTTCAGGGCCTTTCCTCATGGTGGCGGTGACGAGGCAGGCAGGCAGCTGGGTGCATGGGAGCGACTGGCGGCAGCACTCCTGGCTGGCAAATGGCAGAGTCCCAGGGCTGCATGCGGGCAATGACGGTGGGCAGGGTAAGCGAGCGTCGACCGGGCCGGGAACCGGTTTGGGGGCGTCGCCAGCCAATCTTATTACCGGTTCTCTGAACTACTAAATTTTTTTACTACTGGTTCTTGCGAACCGGTGCGAACCAGGAGCAACCCACCACTGGTCTAAACTCAATTTATGGCCTACAAGTTAAAGAACCTTTTTCCAACAGTGGCCATAGCACGATAGCTTCTTAGCTTTTCTTCTTTAGCTTTAGCAAAGCTAAAGCGACAGGCCTGCCTTGACTGCACTGATTGGAATGTTTTTGAAAATACCTCTACAGACTTAGATGAACTCACAGATACTGTAACATCATATGTCAGCTTCTGTGAAGACCTATGTGTACCGACCAGGAACTTGCGAATATACAGTAACAATAAACCTTGGTTCACAGCTAAACTTAATCAGCTACATCGTACCAAAGAGGAAGACTACAGAAAAGGTGATAGAATGCTGTACAATCAGGCCAGAAACATATTAACAAGGTTTAGATTAGATTAGATTAGATTAGATTTATTGGATTTATATACCGCCCTACTCCCGAAGGACTCAGGGCGGTGTACAGCCAACAATAAAAATACATACATACAAAATTTAAAAACCAACTAAAAACAGATTAAATGAATTTGGCCCAGACAGAATTAAAACACCCCAATATAATTTAGAAAATTTTAAAATTTGACACTAAAAACGGGGAGTGGTTAGGCCAGGGAGATCAGAGCAGCAAAAAGAAGCTGTAATAGCATTGCCAAAAAGGCATTAGGAATTGTTAACCTAATTTTGTGAAGCTTCTTCTCCGGTAACACTGTATTGCTAACTAGAGCATACAAAACCTTTGCCAGACCAATTCTCAAATACAGTTCATCTGCCTGGAATCCACACTGTATATTGGACATTAATACAATTGAGCGGGTCTAGAGATATTTCACAAGAAGAGTACTCCACTCCTCTACTCACAATAGAATCCCTTATGCCACCAGGCTTGAAATTTTGGGCTTGCACAATCTGGAACTGAGCCGCCTGCGGTCTGATCTAAGCATAGTACACAAAATTGTCTGCTACAACATCTTACCTGTCAACGACCTCTTCAGCTTCAACCTCAATAATACACGTGCAAACAATCGATACAAACTCAAGGTAAACCGCTCCAAACTCGATTGCAGAAAATACGTCTTCAGCAACAGAGTGGTCAACGCCTGGAATGCTCTACCCGACTCCGTTGTTACATCCTCAAACCCTCACAGCTTCAACCTTAAACTGTCTACCGTGGACCTCACCCCATTCCTAAGAGGTCCGTAAAGGGGGCGTGCATAAGCGCACCAGCATGCCTACTGTCCCTGTCCTACTGTCCCCATTTATTTGTATTCATTTCCTTCGTTCATTTCCATGTTCATATTTATACCTGCTATCTTGTTTGACAAACTAATAAAATAAATAAATAAAAAACAAAGTCCAGTTGCCTTTTGAAAAGCACCTTTGGGACAACCATGACCTGGATGATTGAGAATCTCCATGGACACATTTTCTGTGAGAAATATTCTAAATCTAAACACCAAGTCACGAAAACATCAGAAAGCCTTGAGATAGGATATATTGACATCAAAGAAATGGGGAAGAACAAGAAATGCAACAGGACAAATCTAGACTCACAGACTCTATCTAAATCAACAATGTGGCCAAAAATTGATGGCTACATGATAAATGAGAAAAATGTAAGTGAAAATAGTAAATCTTTTCCACTCCATCCCTCTAACAGTTATGATGTATTGAACTGGGATTTGGAAACAAATTGACAAACAACATCTGTTAGAGTAGTCCTCTACTTTGCATGAGGAATCAAACCATCTGATTGAATCCCTGGATTTATTAGTCTCCCTGCTGTTAATACATCTCTGATGGGGGAAGAGCAAGTCGAGCAATCACCAAAAGAATTCACAACAAGCTTTGTCTGTTAACTGCATAAGATCTTAATTTCCATGCCTAAATATTTAATCTCTATAAATACAAAGGTGGATTCTTTAAAATCAACTTTTGAAATTTCCATGCAAAATTATGCAAAAAGCTGGCAACTTTTACAATAACTCAAAACATTGGCACTAAGATCTGTTTATGGACAGCCGAAGAAAACAAAATTGCCTAGGAGAACAATTTAAGATTAGAAATGGCAATTGAATACAGGCAGAGCATACAGCCTCAGTTTACACCAAAACCCAAACAAGTACCATACACTTCAAAAAATTGCTTTAAGAATTGCATTCAGTAGAACTGACATTGAACACTGGTATGCCGGAAAAGCCTTCATTCTCACTTAGCTCTTTTCTTTAATGCCAGTGTTATATGATCAGTCTAAGTGCTGTTGAATGACTTCCTAGCATTCCTAGAACACAAACAAATTTTACAGTTTTTAATCATTCCACCATCCCTCGCACACTACTTAAAATGAAATATTTTCTTGCTGCTTTTCAAATATACCCACTGCACGTTTTTCAAAATGGAAAAAGGACTGTACTCTTTGGTTTAACACCTCAACCAGAGACTTCCCTGCTTCATGCTACGTGTAGCATGCCAAATGATAAAAACCAGAGCAACCCAGAGCTTTTAGCATGGCTGACAAGACACTACTCAAATAATCATTTTGAGATGATGCAATTTTTTTTAGCACTAATGAAGTTATAGAAACAGGATTAACTCTTTTGAAGACTTACCAAATTGCACACAAGAAGAAATATTGAGAAAACTGGATGAATTGAAACAAAAGCTGCTGTTAACCTGAGCAGCAACCAAACTTTTAGTTGACCTGATATGATATTTTTGGACCTCTCATCTGACAGCAACTCTGCAGAAAATCATTACAAACTCTCTGAATCCTGCAATCAAACAGTTCCACCAAAGATGGAAAACAACTCATGCTCCAGCAAGTCATGTCCTACTCTGAAACAGCACAAATTGATTCCACCTTGGTTGGCTTTGGATAATGATAGTCTATTCCATTCTACTCTATTTGCAGTCCTAGATCAGAAAAGAGGACAGAAGGAAGTTATACTGACCAAGGTCTCCATCTTATAAATCCAGCCAGGTTTAGAGGTAGCTGTCACTGCGTTTTTATATTTACCAGCTGAGCTTCTTTTTTGGACTGTAAGACTTATGGTAGCTTGCCAGACCCTTATCAGTAAGCTACTGCGCATGTCCACATTCTTTCTTTCTCTTCTAACTTTTTTTGTTCGCCTGCCAAGAGGTAGTCGGGAAAGCTGCCAAAATGTAGTAATTAGCTAGTAAGATGTTTTTATTTCTTTAAAATAAAAATGAGTTTCTTAGAATGTATCTCAGTTTATTTTCTCTTGAAAGTATACACCAAGGAAAAACCACGATCCACCTCTAATTTAGGTGCAATTACCCCAGGATGGGAACGGGGCTGATTGCCACCCTGACAGGTGGTAACAGGAGGATGGTTCAAATTATGGTTTTTTCCTTGCTTGTTACTTTGATGATAAATCATCTAGGCTAATTAGATAGATGATTAATGTAATGGCTGCGGAACATTAATTAATTGACTTCTAAAATGCCGAAAAAGAAAAGAAAAGGAAAGATGAAGCTCAGAGCATTCTCTATTAATGGTTTGAATCTCTCCGACCAAGAGGAGATAGAAGAAAGACGGCTTTCAAATTTCCAGCCCCTTGCTTCAGCCACCCGGCTGGAAGAAGGAGCCATAGGAGGAGAAGCCATAGGAGGAGAAACAGACGAAATGCTCTTAAAGAAATTTCAAGGAGAAAAAAATGGAAAAGCTGCTCTTGAAGGCGACGTGCTACAACAGAAGTCAGTGATGCCCGCTTCTAATTATGCATGCTCCCAAACAGTCCTCCAAGAACCTTTTGATTTTGAAACGCTTGGTGCAAGGCCAAAGTTTCCACAAATGGCAGAGCATTTTTCCTCCCACACACAGAGAGAAATAACTTATTATTCTCCTCAAAGCTCCAAGATCACCTCAAATGAGCAAGCTATAAAGAGCTATCGTGATCAAATAGAGTTTTTTGAACGTGAGCTATCCCAGGCAAAAATGGCTTTATCTATGCTTGAGCCAGATAAGAGAGAGTCTTGTGTTTTTAAAATTCCTGAAAACGCCATCTTGGCTTCTTCTTCGAAGCCAAAGACATACCCCCTGGAGGATTTTGTGTCAGGCAAATCAGAACAGAGAGCTGTGTACATGTCACATGTGTCTAGTGATGTTGTCCCTTCTCAGATTTCACATGATGTTGATAGAGAAGCAAAACCAACTCAATCAAGCCTACAGGCTGCAGCGCCACACGCATCTCCACAGGCTCAACTCTTAGCACCCCCTGGTGGTGCTGATGATTTTTTTGCCCAAATTCCTAATTTAGATGGAGCACAACAATGCTCAATGCAGCAAAGGCAAATGACTGCGTCTCCAGTAGGCCATGTTAACATTGCAGCTCAAATGCCACAGCTCCAAGCTCAAACACAAGTGGCAGCTGGAGCACAGCAGCCACAAATGCATGCACACGTGCCTCCAGCCATACAACCAGGACCAGCTCCTGGTCCACCTCCAGCTGCACAACCAGGGCCATTTTCTGCTCCACAACAAGCGCAACAAATATTTTTACCGCCACAGCCAGCATTTCAAATGCACATTCCTCAACAGGCATATTCTGTTGCTCCACTGGCTGGTGAGTCAAAATTAAAGATGTCAGGACAGAATTACAAGGCCTGGGTCAGTGAGGTTGGACTTTTGCTATGTAGAGAAGGTACCCATCGTATGGTGTTTGACTCTCCTGACCAACCATGGATTCCTGCAATAAGAGACTTAGAGACTAAAGCTTGCACAACATTGATGTCCATGGATACTGAACTGCAGGTTACCTTTCTGCCTGATGCAACAGCCCAACAAATTTGGGTCCAATTGGAAAATTGCTACAGGCCTGTTTCAATTGAGTCTTCATGTTTGCTCATGTTTGAATTCCATGGTTCAAGATTGAAACCTGGTGAACAAATTGGAGGACATTTAACCAAACTGAAAGGAATGAGAACAGAATTGAGAGAAAGAGGCTATCCTATTGAAGATATTCAAATGATCAGCATTATCATTAACTCTTTGAACTATGAATGGAAAGATGCCATTACAAAGATTAACCAAGTGCCTATTGCTCAACGCACAGTGGACAACGTATGCAGACTTTTAATTGAAGAAGAAGCACTGATGTTAGCCACGCCCCATTTGAGAGGACCACCCGCATTAAGAGCTCCAGCGAGGCGTCCCTTCCGAGGAAGAGCCTACGTTCCAAGGAAGCCAAGATGCTCCATCTGTAATTGTGTGGGACATGCCACCCGGGATTGTCCCCAACGAGTTCCAGCTCCTGTCACATACCAGCCCAGAGGAACAGACTCCAGAGGCAGAGGCAGAGGCGGAAGACAAGGTTGTCATGGTCCCAGGCATGATCCGCAAACTCCACTCGTCAGTTTGGCTTTAACCAATGATCCAAAGCCAAAGCCTAAACCGCAAACACAGGCAAGTAAGCAGACTCCAAAAGAGGAGAGCACAGGCCCAGAGAGAGATGTTCCAGTGAGAGATCCTGTTGCTACCCCAAAGGCTCCTAAAGCCAACAAAAAGAAAATTGGGAAACAGGTTGCTCAGAGCAAGCCTGAGGTTCTTCATAAAACTGTTAATGTTGAAAATTCACTAACTGGTAAACCTTTGCATTACAGGTGTATCCATAAGTGGCATAGAAGATTGGGGCATGCCAGCTTCCGTGTTCTTAGGAAAATGCCGGAGTTCGCAAAAGGTTTGGATCTAAAGGGGTGTAAGGTGTCTTTGGATTGTGCTGTCTGCAAAAAGGCCAAATCCAAAGCAGCAGCCATTCCAAAACATGCTACACGCCTGTCAACACACATTTTTGATCTGGTTCACACTGACATAGTTGGTCCATTTCTGCCAACACTTGGTGGTAGAAAATATTTTTTAACAATTGTTGATAATTACTCTAGATATGGATATGTATATCCTATGAAAGAAAAATCTGAGACCTTTCAGATCTTTAAAGACTTTGCCGCTCTTGTTTATACCCAACACGGAGTAAGCATCGCCAGAATCCAGAGTGATCGTGGTGCTGAATTCATGTCTCAGCGTTTCCAGGACTGGATGCGTAAGAATGGAATTCTTCATCAGATGTCGGCTCCTTACACGCCGGCCCATAACGGAGTCATAGAAAGACGACAAGGGGTCCTGCAAACCATGATCCGTTGTCTCCTAGAAGACGCCAACCTCAGTAACCCGTACTGGGGTGAAGCTCTTAAATATGCAAATTACATTGTCAACCGTACTTGGAGTAGTGTAATAAATCAGACTCCTTTCTTCATGTTGTATGGGTACAAGCCCGATCTCAAGAACCTCCATATTTGTGGTTCATACGCTATGGTGAACATTCCCTTAGCTCAAAGAAGGAAAGGAGGTCCAGCAGCAAAGAGGTTGAGATTTATGGGTATTGATGACAACTCAAAGTGGAGTAAATTTATTGACTCTAAACATGTAATAGTGATTTCCCAATCCGCTAATTTTGAAGAAGATGCTGACTGGTCCAGGATTCATTCCAATGATCCTGGAGTTTATTTTCCTAAAGATGATGTTGTTGATGCCATGCAGCCTGATGATCAAGATTCACAGGCAAATAGCTGAATAAGACTTTTGTAGAATATCATTTCTTAATCTTCTATCAGTAAAATAAACAACAACATCTCTGGGTAAATTCCTTTGTCTAGCCACACGTGAGTTGACCCTGTAGACTCTTTCAATACAAGCCAAAATATGATCATCTTCCAAATTTAATAATGCCGCTAGGGCCTTAGCACAAAGTGTTCTTAGATTTTCTCTATTATTCTCCATTATACCTCTTAATCTCAAAGCATACTCCATAGCTTTAAATTGAAGCATCATCACATCATTCTCAATTTCCTGATTTTTGGCATCCACTTCAACAAATTTTTCCTGTAAGTCTTTCATCTTGGAATCAAACTTTATACTAATTTCATCCACTTTCTTCCCCATTTCCACCACCACATTTGAAAGATCAGAAACTACTTTAATAACAGTTTGGTTCAGTTGATCATATTTTCCCTGTGCCAGCTCCTCAAGATTCTTCTGTGAGTTTTTTATCTTTTCAACAACGCTTCCTAAAGACCTAGTTATAAAATCTTTTAAGTCCTCATTTTCAGTTCCCTGCAAGTGCGTTTGGGTCATTTCTGCTTTTTCCTTTGTCTGAATTGTAAGGGAGCCCCCCCCCCCCCTTGATTTTTGTTTAGGAGTCATACTTCTAAAAAGGTTCTAACTTTTCTCAAAAAGACAAAAAGGTCCTGTTTAAATCAATTTTGTTTCTTTTCCCTGCTAGGATGTTTCTTTTAAAATACTTCGGCGCTGGCTAAGCTCTAACTTTCACTTTCCACTCTCCATTTTCTTAAGCATTTTCCGAGCAAAGCCAGTCGCCATTTTCAAGACAATTTCTCCAGTCTCTCTTTTTTCCTTTTTTTTTCGTAAAAGTTAGCAAAAAAACAATACTTGTAATACTTGCATTTTCTCTCTTTTAGTCAGTCCAAGTTTCACCGGCTTGTTTAAGTGTCGTCTTGTGGTGTTGCTCGTGACGTCTGGCTCCGCTGCTGGAAGCAGCAGAGATCCCTCGCTGCGCGGAGCTTCTCTGGGGGTGAATAGGGAGCCATCACCCTGAGCCCTCTCCAGGACAAAAAAAAAGTCCTGGGGGCAGTTCAGGGGGCTCTACCACACCCCCAGTAGCTCTACCCGCTCTTCCGATCGAAGAGCGGGGTTTTCGAGCCGCCTGCCAGCTGTAAGGCGGCTCTTTTATGCGCGGCGAGGCCGGTGGTCATGGAGCGACCGCTGACAACGATGGAGGCGCCACCGGAAGTCCTCCGTCGGTTTACAAATTAGGGTTTACAAAGAGTTACCATCAAGGATTTTAAAATACAGAAAAGATTTTGGATTTTTGGTGAAGGAACTGAACGGAAGGAAGATACCATTTAGATGGGATGTACCAGTTGGTGTAATTTTGAGTTATCAAGATGTGAGATATTGTTTAAACACCATTGAAAAGGCTGAACATTTTTATAATAACATTCTTAAGGGAGCCCCCATATTTTTATCCTCTTCTATGATGTCAACTATGGAAGAAGATAAGAAGGATAAAGAGTCTGAAACAGATGAGGAACAATGTATGCAGATGGAATTACAAAATCAAAATAATCAAAGTGTGTCAGAAGATAAAGGAGCATTAGGTGGTTTTCTAGATGATCATATCATGGAATATCTAGGTTTGAAAACAAAGGATTCCAGAGATTCAAGAGAAGTGGTACCGGGCCTTGAACTGTCGAAGCAAGAATTGAAAGATAAACACATAATTCGAGATAAATGTACAATTCGAGATGAAAAACAAATATTACTGAAACAGCAGAGGCCCAGTATTCCACAAGTGGAAAAGCATGAAGAGAATAAGCAACAGAAAGCACAACTTAATGGAGGAAATAAACTGAAAACCACTGAAACTGAACTGCAGCGGGTCAAGGGAGGAAATAAACTGAAAACCACTGAAACGGAAGTGCAGCGGATACTGCGTTTGATGAGGGAATCGCTTTGTGAAATCTAAAGGATATTCATGAATAGATGGAATCTATTACAGAAAGGATTATTTGAAATAGCTTGAAAGATAATTATCGTTATATCTAACTTTTACATGATAATGGATTAAAAATTGGTTACATAATTCATCCTGATTTGGATTTGACATTTTGAGAAAGTTAAACAGATCACTGCAATATATGCAGATGATCTGTGATTACCCTATTATAATTTATTGGAACTTATTATTTAGATGATGAAAATGAAGATGAAAACATCTTGGAAACCCGAAGGAAGGAGGTGGAAATGTTGGCAGGATTTGAAAGAGTTTTAAAGGCACATCTGGGAATGCAGCTTGTATGAGCTGCATTTGTTTTTTCTTTTAACGGATATACTAGGAGTCAGGTTGAATGATCTACCTAGAGGATTACAAGATACCTTTGTGGTTGGATTTTATAAACATAAAGTCACTCGGGGGGATTTATATATGGAGAGATGTTGGTTGCTGATGGGGGCAGCTGGAATAAGAAGTAGTTTATAAATATTGTGTCAGAAGATAGTTGTTTAACTTCAATCAAGATGAAGATGAAGAGAAGACGAAAATTTGCCTACTGAGATAGAAAAGTTATTTGATATAATTGCTGTGCATTTTGAAAGAACATGAAGTTTATAATAAATATGCTGGATATTAAATTTATGAAGAGAAGATCAAGATTTGGATTATTAAGATAGAAAACTATTAGATATGATTGTTATATATTTTATTAGTATATATTAAGGGGGTCTGATTTACGTAAATAACTATTAATGGGTTTTTTTGATACAGAAAATTTTTTGATATGGATGTTATATATTACACTTAGCGGGATTGATAGAAATGTTAACATTTTTTTAGCGGGGCTTAAAGATTAAAAGAGTATTATTGATGGATAACTGAGTATTTGAGGTAAAATTGGTAATTGAGGTAAATATTTTTATTATTATTAGTCTTTTTATTATATTACTAAATGTTTCACTGTATCTTTTTTAGCTTAATATAAGTAAGGTTTTTTAAAATTAGTAGCGGAAGTCAAGGGGGGGGGTGAGGGGGATTGGGGGGGCTTAAAATACTTGATAAGTTTATGGTTAGCAAATACTTGACAGAATAATTGATTAATTTTTTTTTATTAGTAAAGGAAGCCTAGGGAGGGAAGGGAAGGGAGGGGAGGGAAGGGAAGGGAAGGGGGGGTGGATGGGAGGGGGGAATAAGGGGGGGAAATGAAAAAATTGTATTGTAAAACTTTTTCAATAAAAAAAAAAGATTCACAGGCAAATGTTCCATCCACTAGTTCTTCTCAACATGATGTTCCGTCTTCGCAAGCCGCAGATGCTGATGCTAGCGATGATGATGAAGACGAGGATGAAACGGAAGAAGAATGGAAGACTGTTCCGAGGCATTCCAAGAGGGCCACAAAGGGAATCCCTCCACAGCGATATTCGTGGCAACTGACAAAAACACCCTTGCCTTTGATTTGCAATGTTACACTTCCTCCTGATAACTTTACACAAATCAAACATCTTCCTGATTCAGAGCAAGAGAAGCGGTATGAGGCAATGCAGGCTGAAATGGACAGTCTAAAGAAACTTAAGGTGTTTACGCCTGAAAAACCTCCAGCAAATAAAAAGGTCATTGGTACTCGATGGGTCTACAGAATCAAAAAGAAGCCAAATGGTGAGTCATTGTACAAGGCCAGACTTGTAGCTCAGGGTTTCGCTCAACATTATCCTGAGGACTACACAAATACCTACTCACCGACAGTTCAGACTGAAAGTGTAAAAATTGCTTTAGCCACTGCAAATATCCTTGGTTTAGAAGTTTTCCAGTTTGATGTTGACACCGCTTAACTACATGCTGACCGAGAGGAAGAGATCTACATGAGAGGTCCTCCAGGTTTCCGACAGCAAGAAGGGGATACCTGGTTTCTAAACAAAAGTCTTTATGGTCTGAAACAGTCTGGTTTAATGTGGTACTTATGTCTTACTGACAAACTAAATTCAATGGGCTTTATTAAGTCTGAAACTGATGAATGCGCATTCACAAAAAGATCTGATAATAGATATGAGATAGTTCTTGTTTATGTTGATGATATTGTTTATATTGGTCCAAATAAGCAGATGAGTGAGATTTTTGCTAAAGCTTTGCAGAGATTCTTTACATTGAAATCTTTAGGTCATGTTCAACACGAGTTCAACACGAGTATCTGCGTAAGAAGATGTTCCTTATTTGATGATGTACCTGATGTTCGCTCAACTGGCAAAGAAGGGGATTGTCACTGCGTTTTTATATTTACCAGCTGAGCTTCTTTTTTGGACTGTAAGACTTACGGTAGCTTGCCAGACCCTTATCAGTAAGCTACTGCGCATGTCCACATTCTTTCTTTCTCTTCTAACTTTCTTTGTTCGCCTGCCAAGAGGTAGTCAGGAAAGCTGCCAAAATGTAGTAATTAGCTAGTAAGATGTTTTTATTTCTTTAAAATAAAAATGAGTTTCTTAGAATGTATCTCAGTTTATTTTCTCTTGAAAGTATACAGCAAGGAAAAACCACGATCCACCTCTAATTTAGGTGCAATTACCCCAGGATGGGAACGGGGCTGATTGCCACCCTGACAGTAGCAAGTTAATTTTTTTAAAAAAAAATTTGATTTATATGCCACCCTTCTCCGGAGACTCAGGGTGGCTTACAATGCATTAAGCAATAGCCTTCATACTTCTGTATATTTATACAAAGTCAGCTTATTGCCCCCACAAACTGGGTCCTCAATTTACCCACCTTAGAAAGGATGGAAGGCTGAGTCGACCTTGAGCCTGGCTAGGATTGAACTCGCAGTAATTGCAGGCAGCTGGATGTTAAATGCTGCCTTAGTAGGAGGCATTAGCCTCCTACGCCACTCAGGCTCTAATTGATATGAATTACTCTCATTCTGATGAGAACACCAATATAGCATCAATATATCTTCTTGCACTTAGGCAGAGCATGTTTTGAATGCCACCAATAGACTCATTTCTAAGGCTCTGGTTTACATAAAAGCCTTATCTTGGAATATTACTGGGTGGCACAATAAATTGGTGGATAACTATTTTGAACAGTACTTGGCAGAATTTTAATACAGGAGACATGGTGCCTAGATACTGTATGTGTATGCAATTTTACACAGCATTTCAATAAAGGAAGATCATGTTCCTTTGTAGGAGCCGTAGTGGCTCAGTGGTTAGAATGCAGTATTGCGGGCTAATTCTGCTGACTGCTAGCAGTTCGATTCTCACTGGCTCAAGGTTGACCCAGCCTGCCATCCTTCTGAGGTCAGTAAAATGAGGACCCAGATTGTTGGGGGCAATATGCTGGCTCTGTAAACTGCTTAGAGGGGGCTGTAAAGCACTGTGAAGCAGTATGTAAGTCTAAGTTCTATTGCTATTGTAACTGTCAACATATAGTCTACATCTATGGAGTAGCTTGTTCATAAATCACAGATAACATAATGTCTTCTACCTTCTAATTGGGGCCATAAACTTGTCTTTCCAATGTTGAACTAATCTGTTAATAAGGGGTCAGTGATGTCCAGTTGTCAACTTCCATGTAATAAGTGTATAGTTAAATGACTATAGACATCCCAAAATATGAAATTGTCTGAAAATTATATTTACTTTTTTCAGAACATAACTTTAAGACATCAAAAATGCCTTATGTATACCTTATGTACAATGATTTTAATTATTTTATTCATTAAATGTATATGACACCTATAAGGTAACTCTGGGTGCCTTACAAATGATAAAAAAGGTAAATACAGAAATAATTAAAATTTAAAAAGTTACATAAGAGCGAAGACCAAGGAGATGGACAGCACGGGGGTGAGGTCTTCTTATCCCATCAACCAACTCCAGCAAGGTGTGCCCGCATCAACGCCCCAAGCCAACCAGGAAAACCAGGTTTTTAGGCCACTCTGGAAGGCCAGAAGGGTGGGTGCAGTTCTCACCTCTGATGGTTAAAATGTTCCACAGGGTGGGGCCCAAAGCAGAAAGGCTCTACTTGAACCCACGAGCTGAAATTCCTTAGCAGATAGGGTCCGCAGTAAGCCCCTTCCTCTGTAGCAAGTGGGGAAGGCTAATCTCGTAGGTGCAAGATGGCTCCTTGGATACCCTAGACCCATGCCATATAGGACTTTAAAGGTAATGACAAACATCTTGAATTGGACCTGAGAGCAAACTGGTAACCAATGCAGCTGGTACAACAGCAGTGTTATATGTGCCACACTAGGGGCCTCCAGCATTTTGCACCATCTGTAGCTTCCGAATACTCTTTAAGGGTAGCCCCAATTATAGTTCATTTCTAATGGCACAATTATGTATTCATTCTTTTTCTATAACAATGTAATGGGGATCAATAAGTCCAAAATAGTATGAAACCTTGAACTGGTGCCTGGAAGTTATGACAATATGGAGTGGATCAAACGAGCTCAGATTTAATCCTACCACAACAGAATTGCCAGTGGTCAGTATATATCTGGGCATTTTAATAGCTTAAGTGCTTTCTATAATGCTTCTTCTTGTACAGGTATTCCTTGAGTTACGACAGTTCAGTTAGCAGGTGGTTTTCTCGGCTTCGGCTGGCTCGTGGCTTGTGGTGCAGATGCTGGCCGTGGCACAAGGCAATCAGCCATGCAGTGACCTTCCTTCCCACATCGGAAACACGCTTCCGGGGCCTGGCGGGGCCTTTCTCCAGTGATGGGGGTGCCCTCTTTTCCCCTGTGGGGAGCAGGGATCGGATGCGGGTCTCTGCTCGCCAGGCTGCCATGCAGTCCTCAAACCTGTCTCGCAGCACCTGCATGAAAGCATCCAGGTTTTGCAGCTCCAGAGCCCCTTCGTTGTAGAGACACACCAGCCACCCTGCGGCAGCCCCCTCCAGTTTGGACATAATGGCATTGACTCAGGCACCCTCATCTGGGTACATCGCTCTGTGGAGCTACATATAATTCCAGACCTGGGTCAGGAAATAGGCTGGGTTGTTAGGTCGGCCACCAAACCAGGCCGCTAGGGGAGGCGACGGTCGATCCTCTTGCACGAGGACATATCCAGGTGGCAACCCCACTGCCACCGGGGGTGCCTGGGAGGGGACCCTGACCCACCGGTGGGGAGGCAGCAGGCACGGGAGCTGCTGTCCCTTGGTGAGGATCTCCCACTGCCTCGGCTGGGGTTGGCACCATGGGCTGCAGAAGGGGAAGAGAGAGGGTAGTCAGCGATTTCATGGCACCCGTCCTGGCTTCTATGGTTGCCCCTCTTGGTGAGGTGGCTCCTCAGACTTCCAGCCCACTAAATTTCTCCCTCAGCTGTTCCATTGACAGACTGAGCACCATGGCGGTGCCAACAGATGCTTGAATAACATCCCCCCTCCCTTGCATTCCAACCAGCCCCCTCCATGTTTTTGTCAAGTTGTGAGGAAAGGAAAAAAATGTAGGTGGAAGTGCGAATCAGTCTTGACAGAGGAACTGGGTTACCCTAAACCAGTTGTCAAACTCAAGGCCCGCAGGCCAGAAGTGGCCCCGGATGTGGTTAGATCTGGCCTGTGGGGCTGTCCTGGACCGCCCCCCGGAGCCTCGACCCCAGGTAGGCGCTGATCTACAACTTGGTGGTGGCCATCCAGGCCAGAACGCAGTCAGCCTTAGATCCGTGGGGCTGCCCTAAAGCCAGCGAGGGGCCATCGAGCTCCGCCCCCTAGGCGTGCACACAGGACTCAGTGAGTGCAGGGCCTGGCATCCCTGATGATCGTCTTGTCCCACAGGTTGACTGCATCCTTTTTTTAAAAAAAAAAATATTCCTACAAACATATCGCTGTGTGAACAGCGTGGAATCAAAGTGTCTTACATTTTAGTACAGATAATGCAATATTCTTCATATTTAATAGACTTGACAATCTTATAACCTTTTAGTAATAATACACATTTTGTTGAATTATAATCTTTCCTTAATTATTCAATATTTCAATATATTATTTTTTATGCCAGTCTCCATATCTTAATATCACTCCTTTTCAGGGTCAGGTTTCAAAACCCGTCGCTACTGGTTTGCTCGTGGGCACGCGTGCGCTTGAGCATGCGCGCAACGCTTCTGCGCATGTGCAGAAGCGTCCAGGCGGGTGGGCAGAGCCTCCTGCCACCACCACTACCATTTCGCCCAATCCGGGGCGAGCCGGTAGCAACCCACCACTGCTCCTTTTGCTACAAATACAGTACCAATAATCATATTTGTTATATTTAAAAAACTTATATGGTTCTAACAGTAATGCACAAATTTTGATTGAATTATAATCTACCTGTCAGGATTTCGGTTTCATTCTCTAGAATAAAGTTAATTTCCAAGCATCAAACTTTAGGAAATATTCTCTTTATTGAGCAATGCAGCCGTGCCTGGCAACCATGCAGACAGTACTGGCCCCTCTATCCAAAACCCTCCTATTTCTTTCCCATTCTCTGCTCCCCATTGGCTGTCTTCCAGATCATTCTCCTCTTATCTGTCTCTTCAGTACACAGGAATGTCACCCCTCCCCTGCGTCTCCCAGGAGACTGAATTCACCGAAAAGCTTTTCTAGGTGAAATGTCAAATTTTTTCTCATTGCTTCTATGTCAGCTCTGGAACACTGACATCTGGCCACTCTCCCTTCATTCTCTCAGCGAGGCCTGTGCAAGAGAAACAACAGGGTTAGTTCTGTCACCCCGTCTGAGGGGGTGTTCCACCCCCTCCCGCCTTGCCCTGGTGATCTGCATGGAACTTAGCTATGAGCCGGTCACCTTGGATGTTGGTGCTCTTCACCCAGGAAGCTTCTGACAAAGGGTAACCCTTCCACTTAACTAAGTATTGGAGGCGCCCTCTATGCCGCCTCGAATCAAGAATTTCCTGCACTTCATAGTGAGTCTGGCCTCCGACGATCAAGGGTCCTGGGGGGGTCACGAGGTACCGGCCTTAAATTTGACCCCACCAAACGCTTCAGGAGGCTACTGTGAAAACCCAGGTGTATCTTTCCTAACAACCGGGGCAATTGCAATTGTACTGTAACCGGGTTTATTATCTTAACTATAGGAAAAGGACCTATACATTTTGGGCCGAGTTTCCTTGTCAGGAGTCTGCGTTTTAAATACTTGGTGGAGAGGTAGACCTTCTCCCCTACTCGGAACGGCTTTTAGGGGGGCTCGGTGCTTATCTGCTTGTTTCTTATCAGCCCGCGCCGCCTTGTCTAACGCTTTCTTGACATTCTCCCAAGATTCTCTCAGCATTGCCATCCAATCAGTCAAACTAACTGAAGAAGGAGGTTCCCTTGGGTACTCGGGCATGGGGACGAAATCCATGCCGCTCACTATCTTAAATGGGGTCAGTCCTGTGCTACTGTGAACAGCATTGTTATATGCAATCTCTGCAAAAGATAAGAGGTCCGCCCAGTTCGATTGTTGGTAGTCAACGTAGCACCTCAGGTACTGCTCTGTCATGGCATTCAATCTCTCTGCCCCCCCCCCCCCCGTTGGTGCTTGGGAGAAACGCTGAGCTGAGGCCTTGGGATGATCCTATGGATCGAAGGAATTCCCTCCAGAACTTCGCTGTAAATTGGACACCCCGATCGGAGATGATTCTTCTGGGTACTCCGTGCAGGCGGTAGATGTGTTTCACGAACAGTTTGGCCAATTGGCGGGCTGAAGGTAATCCACTGCAGGGTATGAAGTGTGCCTGTTTGGAGAATAAGTCTATTACAGTCCAGATCACCGTGTTTCCGCCGCTTCTGGGCAGCTTGACTATGAAGTCCATAGCAATCTCCTCCCATGGCCTTGACAGTTCAGCTACTGGCTGAGGCAGTCCGGGGGGTCTCCCTGGTCGGGTTTTCATCGTGGCACAGACAGTACAACTTTTTACATAACTGTCTACGTCTTTCCTCATGTGGGGCCACCAAAACTGTCTCCGTGCTAAATGCAGAGTCTTTAGGAACCCAAAATGTCCCGCTGGTTTAACGTCGTGGCTCCTCTTGAGGACCAGGGTGTGTAGCATCTCTGGGACGTAAAGTTTTGTCCCTTTCTAGGCTAGGTCATCTCTTTTTGTTAAGAGATGTTGATTGTCTCGGAACCAGGGGTCCGCCAATGTTTCTGCCTTGAGCTTTGTCGTTAGGTCACTCGCTGGCTTGCCCTGCTGATCACGATGCTGCCGTCTGGTGGTTACCTGGCCCACTCCTTGGGCAGAGGGGATGATGGCATTCACCACCTGCTCTCGTTCACTGTTGTATTGGGGCATTCAGGAGAGGGCGTCGGCCAGAAAGTTTTTCCCCCCTGGGATGTGCTTCAGCTCGAAGTTGAAATGATTGAAGTATTGGGCCCACCGGACCTGTCTGGGTGATAACTTCCTTGGAGTTTTGAGGGCCTCCAAGTTTTTATGGTCAGTCCAAACTTCGAACAGTGTTTAGCCTCCTTCTAGCAGGTGTCGCCAGGTTAACAGCACCCACCTCACTGCAAACGCTTCCTTTTCCCACGCTGCCCATCGTCTATCTGTGTCGGTGAGTTTGCGGGATGTGTAGGCACAGGGTTGTAAGTTCCCTTGGAGTAGGACCGCCCCCACTGCCACGTCGCTGGCATCTGCTTGGATGACGAAGGGTTGTTTGGGGTTGGGGTGCTTTAAGACCGGTTCTTTTGCAAACATTTCTTTTACTGTATCAAATGCATGTTGGCAGGCCGGGTCCCACTGTAGAGGTTGTCCCGGGCAGGGTTTTGTTGCCGGACTCCCTGTTTTTAAGAGGTCCGTCAGAGGTTTGGCAATTCCCGCAAAGGAGGGGATGAATTGCCTGTAGAAGTTTGCGAACCCCAGGAAGCTTTGCAGTTGTCTTTGGGTGCGAGGGGGGCGCCAGTCTAGGACTGATTGTACTTTGGCTGGGTCCATTTCTATCCCCTCATTTGACTCGGTAGCCCAAGTAATCCAACCATGCCTGGTGGAACTCGCATTTCAATAGTTTGACATAAAGGTCCGCCTTCAGCAGTTTCTCGAGCACTTTGCGGACGAGGGGTATGTGTTCGTCTATGGTTTCCGTGTAAATGAGAATGTCATCCAGGTAGACGAGGACCCCCTTGTACAGGTGGTCGTGAAGCACCTCATTTATAAGTTGCATGAATACCGCCGGCGCCCCCTGTAGTCCAAAAGGCATTACCTTAAATTGGAAGCTTCCTAAGGGGCAGTTGAATGCTGTCTTCCACTCATCTCGTTCCCTGATGGGTATCCGGTAGTAGGCTTTGCGGAGGTCTAATTTGGTGAAAACCTTTCCTTTGGCCAGGTGGGCTAGGATGTCTTTCATGAGGGGAAGGGGATATAAATTGTGTACGCAGACCATGTTGATACCTCGAAAGTCAACCACTAGACGCATGGAGCCGTCTTTCTTCTCTCTGAAAAAGACTGGTGCCGCTATTCGGGGTTTGGCTGGCTCAATGAAACCCCTTTGTAGGTTAGTGTCTATGTATTTTCGCATTTCTTGCATTTCCCGGGGCGTCATAGCATACAACTTAGGTTTAGGTAGTTTCGCCCCAGGGATGATTTCGATGGCGCAATTGGTCTTGTGGTGGGGTGGTAGAACATCACACTCGATCTCGCTAAATACTTCTGCAAGGTCTTGATATTCTTTTGGGATCTGCTTTGTGTCATGGGGGCTGTCGGATGCGGACGCCAGTTGTTTAGCTGTACTCTTGATCAGGGGCGCTTGGGTTGGGGGCGTTTTTTTTCCCTCTGGCGGGAGGGGTTGGAGCCTCTGTGTGGGAGGCGTCCTCTCTGGTTGGGGCATCAGGGGGTGAGGCCCCCTTGCTATTCTCAGTCTGCGGGTCCCCTCCTGCCACCAGATAGTTGGGCCCCACTTGTCTAGCCAGGAGAGTCCCAGTATGACTGGGTTAGTCATCTTGGGGGCTATTATAAAACAAATCATCTCCCAGTGATCTGCTAGCTCCAGTTTCACTGGCTCGGTTAAGTGTGTGGCGCGTGCCCCCCCTACTAGGGATCCGTCAACTTGCTCAAATCGGATCGGGTGGCTGACCTTTTTTGCTCGTATTCCGTGTTTTTGGACTGTGGGTAGGTTGATCAGGCACCTTGTGCAGCCTGAATCTATTAGGGCTTGGAAAACCCCTTGGGTCCCTGTTTTTGGGGCCGTTAGGCGTATGGGGAATAGGAAAGGGTGGATGGGTCCACTCACCATTGGGTCGTCTTCTCCATTGTCATCGCTGTCATACATTTTGGGGGGCTGATTCGCATCATCTGGGCTCTCCCTTGCTTCGGTCAAGTGGGCGAAGACTTCTGAACCGGGGGGGGAGCCTTCGTGGTGTGTTGGTGGCGCGCCTGGGTCCTCGTTCCAGCCGTGTCTTGCTTTTGTACAGGGCCGCTGACCAGCTCCTTGCCTCTCCCTCCAGGCCTTCTGCGATGGCACTGACTAGGGCCCTGGGGAACGGGTAAAGGTGTGCGTAGCGCTCGATGTAAATCTCAGCTGCATCGAGGAATTGCGCTAGCTGGTCGGGATCCCCATCGAATTTCCCTCTAAACTGGGGTGGCTCCACCCTCGGTGGCCCCTCCTCCCATTGCAGGGCTCTCTGAGCCTGCCCATAATGTCGTTGGAATTCTTCCTCATCTCTCATTCGGGGGCGGGGGGGTGATGTCCTACGCAGACTGGTGTGCTTGCTGGGGGGAGGGGGAAGCCATGGATGCACACCGGGGCTATCTCTCCTTCTGGTGTGGGAAGGGGGAGGGCTGCGCTCCTGTCTATGGTGGCTCAGTTCAGTGGGCTGGGCTGGCCTCCCCCTCTCCTTGGGCCTGCAAGATGGCTCCTCCCCCAGTCAGACAGCACGGTCAAACTCTTCCTTCAACTTATCCATGGGGCTTTCAAGTGGCTGCTTTGAAGCTTTCTGCTGTCTGGCTTGCTGCCAGTCCCACAGCCAATCTACCCTCGCTAATTCACTTAGAGGCTTTCCCTTACCTTTCCCACCTGGAAAAGAGAATTCCACTTCTGCCGACTTTGGCAAAGCCCACAAAGGTTCATTTTTCTTCTTCTTGGCTGGCAGCTTTGCTGGAGGAGGGAGGGGTTGAGGCCCCTTTGCATCCACGTTTGCTTCTAGTGCGGACGCTTGAAGTAAACTTTCAGTGGAGAGTTGGCTTTCAGCCATGGTTTCTGGACTCTCCCTCCACTGTGTCCAGACTTCTGGCAAAGAACCAGAGCTCTGGAGGCCAGCCAGATTGGTTCGGAGAGGGGGAAAAAAAGAGTACTGTCTGTCTGTCAGGATTTCAGTTTCATTCTCTAGAATAAAGTTAATTTCCAAGGATCAAACTTTAGGAAATATTCTCTTTATTGAGCAATGCAGCCGTGCCTGGCAACCATGCAGACAGTACTGGCCCCTCTATCCAAAACCCTCCTATTCCTTTCCCATTCTCTGCTCCCCATTGGCTGTCTTCCAGATCATTCTCCTCTTATCTGTCTCTTCAGCACACAGGAATGTCACCCCTCCCCTGCGTCTCCCAGGAGACTGAATTCACCGAAAAGCTTTTCTAGGTGAAATGTCAAACTTTTTTCTCATTGCTTCTATGTCAGCTCTGGAACACTGACACTACCATTATTTATCCCCTTTCTATTTTTTTTTATTATGCCACTGTCATATTTAAAAAATATTCCCTTTCTAATCATATTTTTACAAGTAAAGCAATATTCATTTTAGCTGTATTTAACAAATTATACAATTCCAATAATAATAATGCATTTACTCTTCCCTTATTATCTTATTCAATAATCCAACATATTATTTTCATGCCAATCAAATTCTGATTTACCTAATTGGGAACTTTACTATCAAGCAACAAGCTTGATGTGGATTAAAGAATAGATAAGTTTGAGAAATATTAGATTATTGAATTTAGAAGGACATGATCTGTTGATGGGGTGGCATGCTTTCTTATGGTATAAAGGAACAAAAATACAGGGGTATTTTAGAAGGCATCAGATACAGGAAGCTTTATTATTGAATTGGGAGAAGGTTAAAAAACAACATTATTTGAAGATTCCAGTCTGGGTATCTACAATTGAAGCTTTTTCATATTCTGTTGTATTCAAAAGGGAACAAGTTGTTAGATATAGTGAATTATTGGATGAAAAGGGTGAACTTAAATTAAAGCAAGAATTAGATCAGGGATGTAAGATGGATTGGTTTTCATATACGCAAATACATTCTACATATGAAGAAGATCTTAAGGAAGAAGGTTTTTATAATGTTTTGACTAATTTAGATAAGATTTTAATGGGTTCTGATGATTATATGGATATTTATTAGGGATAAAATTGGAAGCAGAACAAGTTAAAGAATCAATGATAGCATGGGAGAAAAATTTTGGTCATAGTATTGATTTAGAGAAATGGCAAAAATTGTGGTCGCATAATTATAAAATGACAATGTCTACAGCATATAAGGAGAATTTATATAAGATGTTTTACAGGTGGCATCTACCCCCGAGGAGGATACCCAGAATGTTCAAGACCAAATCGGAGAAATGTTGGAAGTGTCATCAGACTCCAGGATCCTATTACCATATGTGGTGGACATGCAGAGAAGCTAAGAGATATTGGACTAAGATACACACGTGTTTGGAAAAAATGATAAAGAGACATATTGACCTTAAACCAGAGATATTTTTATTAGGGATCTTACCAGAGACATACAATAGAGAATTGCAATATTTAATTGTGAATGTTTTAACAGAGGCTAAAATTGTATTTGCTAAAAATTGGAAAGGAGAGAAGATACCTACTGATGACAAAGTTATTAAGAAAATGATGGACTGTGCTGAAATGAGTAAATTGACATTTGAAATTAGAGAACAGGAAGATAAACAATATTATTTGATATGGGATTTGTTTTATCAATGGATAGATAATAAAACATGGAGATGAAATTTTGTCTCCAGTTATTGTTATTCCTATTCTTGCATTAAAGTCACCCATTAGTATTTTGTATCAGCATTTTTCTTTGTCTTGAAGGCGGGCCACATTGTAAAACTCTTTGACCTCATCATCACTATAGCTTATTGTTGGCATGTAAGCTTGGATGATTTGAAGCTTGTATTGTTTGTTCAGTTGAATGATGCATTGGGCTACTCTGTCTGATATACTTTCAAATCTTACTACAGAACTTTTGGTTGCTGAGAAAACCAACTGCCACATTGTCCATCTTCAGTACCTCTAGTGTAGAGTAAATGTCCAGTCCTATCAAGTTCAACTAAATTTTTGCCTTTTTGTTGTGTTTCACATAATCCAATGATATCCCAATGCCTATCGTTGAGTTCAATCAGCAGTTCTTCTAGACGAATGTCTGTTCTCATCATTCGAATGTTGAGCGTTCCTATGTCCAAAGTCAGGCTGATTTACCCCGGTGATTTAGAATTAGTTTTTTCTGTGCACAAATTCAGTCAGCCTGGAGTCTGACCTATTTTCTTTTCTTTTCTTTTCTTTTCTTTTCTTTTCTTTTCTTTTCTTTTCTTTTCTTCTTTTCTTTTCTTTTCTTTTCTTTTCTTTTCTTTTCTTTTCTTTTCTTTTCTTATTTTATTTTATTTTATTTTATTTTATTTTATATTTTATTTTATTTTATTTTATTTTATTTTATTTTATTTTATTTTATTTTATTATTTTATTTTATTTTATTTTATTTTATTTTATTTTATTTTATTTTATTTTATTTTATTTTATTTTATTTTATTTTATTTTATTTTATTATTATTTTATTTTATTTTATTATTTTATTATTTTATTTTATTTTATTTTATTTTATTTTATTTTATTTTATTTTATTTTATTTTATTTTATTTTATTTTATTTTATTATTTTATTTTATTTTATTTTATTTTATTTTATTTTATTTTATTTTATTATTATTTTATTTTATTTTATTTTATTTTATATTTTATTTTATGGCACAACTGCAATGGAAGATGACCCTTGTACTGATGGTCAAGAGGTGAACATATCAACTAGTGACAGGATCAAACATGAACATTTAAAATCTTCAAAAAAAAGGACTTCCGGTTTGGGTGCGCTCCGTCGCCGGGCGGCTCGTTGAAACGGCCGCCGCCCCCGCCGCCTGTAGAGCTGCTTTTTATACCTAAAAGCGGCTCGGAACACTCCCCCTTGGAAATTAAGGGGGAGCCAGAGTGGGCAGCTTTAGGTAGAGCCCCAGAAGCGCTGCCAGGGTGTTTTTTTTTGCCTTGGCAAGCGCTTCAGAGTGGGCTCCCTTTTTAAGCTGCCGATCCTCCAAGCGGCGTGGGATCTCTGCAGGACAGAGCGAGGCGGAGAAGGCAACTCCAACGAAAAGAATATATCCCTAACGAAGCAGAATGGATTTGGTGAGATTTGGAACCTTTTTGGGGATTTTATAACTATATTAAATGGACTTCTTTTTAAATTCAAAATACAAGCTGTCCCTGTGGGAAAGTGCCTTAAAATGGTGGATCAAAGCTGAGCTAATGAAAGGAGAAAGTGAAGTAAGAAAGTGAAAGTTTGCCTGCCTGCAACTATAAAGACTTTAATGATAAGTTTTATAAGTGCTTTTTAAATTCAAAATATAAAGTATTGGACTCCTTTTCTGTAAAACTGAGGATAGGGAAAGGAGGAAGATTTTTTCTCTGCTTTTTAAAGTTTTAAATATTGTTCAGGCATGGCTTCAAAGAAGGCGGGGGGGGGATTCCCCCACACATCAGACAAAGGAGAAGCCAGCTGCAGCTTCAAAGCAGCCACAGGGCAGCGAAATAGAAGATTTGAAAACATGTATATTAAACATGCACAAATCCTTGGGAGAGCTCTCTGCAAGAGTGAATAAAATAGATGAAAAGATGGGGAAAAATCAAAGAGAAATGAAGGAAATAGTGGGGGAAGTTAAGGAGCTAGTGGAAGAAAAAACTGAGGGAGTACATCAGAGTGTTGCTAAAGTAGCTACAGTTCTCACAGATGCCCTACTGGCAGTTGAGAAAAAAGTAGAAGATTTAAATACAGAAGTGGCAGTCAACAAGAAGGAAGCAAAGGAACAGATTGTTAAGGTGGTGGCTCAGAACCAGCGTTTGGAGGATGAGATCACAATGATACAATATCGGAATATGGAATATGCCATAAGATTGCGGGGTCTGCGTGAGAATAATAGAGAGAATTTAAGAGCAACATGTGTGGAAGTGCTGGCTAGGATTTTAAAATGTGAACCTGATGTGATCGCTAACAGGATTGACAAGCTGTATAGAGTCAACTCGCGTATAGCGAAACAGAGAAATCTACCAAGAGATGTTGTGATTTATTTTACCGAGAGAAGATTGAGGAATGATATTTTGTTTAGTTCGTTCCATATGACCGTTCAACACGAGGGCAATCAGATTGGTGTGTATAAAGAGCTGCCACCAAAAATGCTAAGAGATCGGAAAGATTATGCTTTTCTTGTAAATGAGTTGAAAAAGCGCCAGATTCCATTTAGATGGGATGCCCCTGTTGGTATTATCTTGCGGCATGAGGATGTGAGATATCGTATTAATTCTGTGGAAAAGGCGGAACAATTTTACAACAATGTTCTTAAAAAAATTTCAACACCACCTCTCTCATCAACACTTTTGCCTTTTGATGATACCTCAGCTGAAAAGAGGCCTGAAGAGGGGAGTCAAGCTGCAATCTCGTTAAAAGAAGGTCAGGCATGTCAAGAACCAGTAAGGGAGGAAACTCTAGGTGCTGTAGGAGGCGTTGCAGAGGATTCGCTAATAGAACTTTTGGAAGCCAAACCAAAGCAAACTAGAGCCACAAGAGAGGTGGAGCCGGACCTGGATTTATTGATGCAAGAACCAAGAGAACAGCGCATAACCCGTGCCGCGGAAAAGCAAAGACTAGAGAAATGTCAGGGGCCAAAGTTACAACAGGAAGAGCATGGTACTAAAGGGAAGCCACATTCTGAAGCCATGGGAGGAGCGAGACCGAAGACTTCTGCTGTTGGGGAGACTCTTCGTGAAATGCTTAAAGGGCTTCATTCATTCTCAGAATGACACTTAAATTTCTATCATGGAACGTTAATGGTTTGAACTCACCTCAGAAAAGAAGGAAAATATTTCACTATTTGAAGCAGCATAAAAATGATGTTGTTTGTTTGCAAGAAACTCACATTAGATCCCAGGATCAAAAGTTTTTAACTTTAAAATTTGGATCATATTTTATATCTTCTAGTCTTGTGAAAAGGAACGGACTTGTTTTTTATATTTCTAATAAAATACCAGCTAAATTGATAGAAGCGGATGTGGATGGGAGATATCTCGCTGTGGAAATAAATATACAGAATGTTTCGATACTTTTAATTGGCATTTATGCCCCGAACCAGCAACAGGAAACTTTCTATAAGCTGCTGAATAACAAGATACTGCAGTGGAATTACAAGTCTTTTATGATTATGGGTGATTGGAACGGGGTGATTGACGCAACGCTTGATAAAAAGACGACAGCCAAGAAAGGGAATAAGCTACCATCGACATTCTTTGCTTTGAAAGAAGAAATGGATTTGAAGGATGTATGGAGAATTCATCATCCTAAGGAATTGGACTTTACCTTTTTTTCTGATAGACATAAATCTTTTTCAAGAATTGACTTTATGCTGGTTACTACTGATTTACTTACTATGGTGACTAAGACAAAAAATTTTTCTAGAACATTGTCGGATCATAGTCCGGTGTGGATGGAGATAAATTTGGGTAAAAGAGAAAGGAGATCTTGGCGTATGAATGAAAATTTATTCAGATATGAAAAGAATATTATTGATCTCAAGAAACATGTTAAAGAATTTTTTGACGTTAACCTAAATAAAGGTACACCGATTGAGATTGTATGGGATGCAAGCAAGGCTTATATGAGGGGTGTACTGATTTATATGAACTCTAAATATAGACGTATACGTCAAAAGTCAAGAATAGAATTGGAAGCAGAGATCAAGGAGAAAGAGCACTTGTTGATCAAAAACCCAAATGACGAGAAGGTACAACTAACGATAAAACTCCTGAAAGATCAGTTTCAAACTTTGATGGCTGACCAAACAGCAATTAACCTGCAGTACGCTAAACACAATACTTTTTGTAATGCTAATAAACCCGGCAGATGGTTGGCTTATACGTTGAGGAAACAACAAAGTTCTCGTATAATAAATTCTATTGAGCTTAATGGGAAACAAGTATATCAACAGAACTTAATACATAAAGCTTTTTTAGCTTATTATTCTAAATTGTATCAAGCTGATAAAATTAAAGAGGATTTTATTGAGGAATATCTGCAGAATATGAGAGTTACAAAAATTTCAAATACACAAAGCGAAAGATTGAATCGACCTATAACATCGGAAGAGATTTTATATGCAATTAAACAATTGAAAGTATCTAAAGCTCCTGGGACGGATGGCCTGACAGCAATATATTATCAGACTTTACAAATGGAACTGGTTGAGCATCTCAAGGACTTGTTTTGTAATATCCAGCGGGGGGGTAAAATACCCCCCTCATGGAAGACAGCTTTCATTTCACTGATACCTAAAGAAGAAGAATCTGTAAAACCTGAAAATTTTCGACCAATATCTCTCCTGAATACGGATTACAAGATTTATGCTAAAGTATTAGCCAACAGATTGATGCCAGTTATTCAAGATGTGATTCATGATGACCAAGCAGGTTTTATAGAAGGTAGATACATGAAGGATAATGTTAGGCAACTCATAGATTTGTTGGAATATCTTGAGAAAAAGAAGCAGACTTCTGCGGTGTTAGTGTTTTTGGATGCGGAGAAGGCCTTTGATCGAGTCAATTGGGATTTTCTAAAAAAGACTTTGCACAAAATGGATTTTGGGGAGCAATTTATACAAGCAATTTCTGCAATTTATCAGGAACAGCAGGCACAAATTATTATTAATGGTACCTTAACTGCCACTTTTAACATACAGAAAGGAACAAGACAAGGTTGTCCATTATCTCCACTATTGTTTATTTTGACGCTAGAAGTGCTGCTGAACGCTCTATGGGACTCGGATAAAATGAGTGGAATAGTTGTAAGGCAAAAAGATTATCGAACAAAAGCATTCGCAGATGATCTGGTTGTTACCCTAACACGACCTTTGGAATCAATCATCCAGATGAACAAAATCATAGAGGCATATGGTCTGGCTTCAGGTTTTAGCCTGAACCAGAGAAAGACTAAGATGATAGTTAAAAATATGTCGGAACCACAAAGGAAAGAACTTGAAAGGGTGGCAGGTTTTGAAATAGTTACAAAGGTGAAATATCTAGGGGTACAAGTTGCAGCATCCAATAAAAAACTTATTCAAAATAATTATGAAGAATTATGGCATAAGATTCAAAAGGATCTTGAAAAATGGAAGAAGCTGCAACTGTCTTTGCTTGGTAGAATAGCAGTTGTTAAGATGAACGTTTTACCTAGATTTCTGTTTCTGTTTCAAATGATTCCGGTGCTTAAAAATGATAAGTCTTTGATGGATTGGCAAGCAGGCTTAAATAAATTTATATGGAATGGGAAAAAACCAAGAGTCAAACTTAAAATTATGCAAGATGTTCGTGAAAGAGGTGGCCTAAAAGTTCCCAACCTACGTTTATATTATGAGGCTGCGGTCTTGATACAAGCTGGAGATTGGATTGGACTAACAAAAAGAGAAATTTTGAATATAGAAGGCCACGATTTGCAACATGGATGGCATGCATATTTACTTTATGAAGATAAGAGGGACAGTGTATTTAACAGTCATATTTTAAGACATGCTTTGATGAGAGTTTGGAAGAAGCACCAACTTCAATTGGATTACAAAATACCTTTGTGGTTGGATCTTGGGCAGATTTTGCCAAATATTAAGTCACTCGGGGGGTTGTTATATAAAGAGCTACTCTTTAATGATGGGGGCAGATGGAGTTTGAAACCTTTGAACATTCTGTTGGAACAAGGTGTGAATCTAACTTGGTTGCAGTATCTTCAACTTCAAGCAAGATGGAGAGAAGATCAGAAAATTGGACTAATGTTACACGAAGAAGACTTGGTGACCCAGATAAAATGTAAAGGGCCGATGCATATTAAACGTGTGTATAATTTATTGTTAGAGAGAGATTCAGAGGGTGAATTAGTAAAAGACTGTATGATAAAATGGGCACAGAATTTTGAAGAACCAGTAATGTTGGAGACTTGGGAGAAGATTTGGGTCCAGAATGTTAAATTTACACAAGCACAGAACTTGAGGGAAAATTTTTATAAGATGTTTTATAGGTGGCATCTTGACCCTAAAAAGTTATCACGTATGTATCCAAATGTTCAGCCTAAATGCTGGAGGTGTGATTGTTTGGATGCAACATATTTTCATATTTGGTGGACGTGCAGAAAACTGAAAGCATTTTGGATCAAACTTTGGTGGGTAATGCAGAACATTTTGAAGCGGAAGCTTGATTTCTCACCTCAGCTTTTCTTGCTGGGAATAGTTAAAGGGTGCTCATCAACTGATACTAGATTGATTTTACACATGATTACCGCAGCTAGATTATTGATTGGCCAAAATTGGAAGAAGGATAAAGTACCCACGATAGAGGAGTGGGTATTGAAGATGTCTAATTTTGTAGAGATGGCTAAAATCTCTGCATATTTAAAAGATAAGACTCATGAAGTTTTTGCTAAGGAGTGGGTGAAATGGGTGGAATACATGAAGCATAAATACCAAAGTAAGAAATTTCAGCTAGTATTTAACTGAATGTATATTTTTTGCACTTAAGTAATTTAAAAGATAAATGTATTGAACTTGATAATTTCTATTTCTACTTTATGTTAAATGATTGAATTTGTATTCTAAATTTTTGCGTTATAGTATAAAGAGAAAAGTACTAGGTATGTTGTTTGATTTAGATTAAGATAGTTTTTTCTCTTTATTATTATTATTATTATTATTATATAAAATAATATTATAGTTTTAGTTTATTAGTCGGATCTCACCTTGAAAAGTGGATAAATATGGATTAATTGTTAATGTTTAATTAATAGCGGAAGTCAGGGGGGGGTTGGGGAGGGAGGGGAGTGGTTGGGGTGGGGGGGGGAAAGGGGTGTTTTTTATTATTAAAAATTTGTAATGTAAAACTTTTTCAATAAAAAATAAATAAATAAAATAAAATCTTCAAAAAAAGAAAATATGATGAATCTTATCTATCTTTAGGAGTTATTCCCAAGGGAAGTGCAGAACAGTCGGACAGGCAATGCGTCATTTGCAACAAAGTCCTCCTTTACAGTTTCTTGGCAACTACTAAGCTGAAATGATGTGGAAACAAAGGGAATGGATGTCAGTTTTTTCAAAACCCACAAGGAAATCCAAGATACTGCTGTAGCTTGCTTATAGAAATATGCAAAGATTGATAATGAAAATACAACTGAAGCATTGTTTCTCTTAAATTACAGGATTGCCCATGCCTGGAAGCCACATGCAATTGCAGAAGATCTCATCAAACCACGTGTGAAAGAAATAGTTGGTTGCATGCTTGGAGAGGAGACAGCGAAAAATGTTTCAGCAGTCCAATGTTCTAACAACACTGTGTCTGACCGTATTCATAAAATCTCAGACTATATTAAAGATGAATAAATTCAGAGACTGAAAAACTGTAAAGTGTTTTCAATGCAACTGGATGAGATTACAGGTGTCACTGGACATGGGATATTGCTTGTTTTTGTGAGGTATCCTTTCAAAGAATCTATTGAAGACTTGTTTTGATGCGTACCTTTGGAGACCAATTCAGCAATTGTTATATGCATAAACACAATCTTGATTGGGATAAGTATGTTAACATAAGTGATGGAGCAGGAGCGATGGTGGGAAAATGGAAAGGGACTGTTGCAAATGAAAATACCCAATTGTGTGTGTGTATAGATATGCAAGGGTTAAACTCCAAGCGTACTCAATGTCCCTCCCAATGACTCCTCCTTACCTTTGCCCCGCCTCTAGTGTATATATATTGATGTGCTGTACTGTTGTTTGTCTTCGCCTGATGTTTTTCCTGCAAATAAAAGGAACAAATAAATATGTTAGAACAGTCTTAACTTGTGTCCTGCTCACTGGGCCTATACTATGGAAAATAAGCAACATGTTGGTAGCAGAGGATGGTTGGAAGGCCCAACCAACCACAAGATACAAGAAACACCAAATCTGAATGAAGAAATAAGAAGACCTATCACCAGATCTTTAAAAAGGAGAATGGCAGCTCAGCTAACACCTACAGAAATCAATACAAAAGAAAGCAACAAAAAAAGGTGAGCAGCTACACAACCTAAACGATTTGTCAGATTTTGAAGAACAACAAACTGAAATTGAGTATAAAATCACTGCCACTGAAAGAGAAGACAATATAAAAAAGAGACTGATTAATCTAATAGAAAACACTCCGAATAATCAAAATTTCAAGGTAGAGATAGATATGCTGCAGAATGTCACACATGTGGTTCAAAGAACCATTATAGAAGAGACTGTCCTAAAAATATAAGAAACAGGGACCAATCATATAGGATAGATCTGACAGAAAACAAAACCTCTCAGACAGGTATTCACCTGATTATAGATGCAAACGTAGAGAATCTCCCAATCCAAGGGATAGAAAAGGCTACAGAGATAATTCCAGAGATAATAGGAATGGATCAATGTACGGATTGGGGGACAATAAGATCACACACACAGATTCAAACAACACATGGCTCATTGACTCTGGAGCCACAAATCATACTACTACTAATAAAGAAATACTCAGTAATTACAATGAAAAAAACTACTATGTCAAAGTAGCCAATCAAGACAAAGTCCTAGTGAAAGGGATAGGTAACACACATCTAGAAGGTATAGGAAGAATAGAGGGGGTATTATACATTCCTGAGATCCCTCATAACATATTGGCTACACTCAAATTAAATGAAGAAAAGGAAATAGAAATTACTTTTAAAAATGGGAAAGTATATATGACTAAAAACAAAAGTAACATAGGTAAAATCATTACTAAGGGAGGACTAACTTATCTACAACCAGAGACCCATGAGTTAGCATGTGCAACCGCGCAATTAGAAAAACATAAGGATGAATTGAGGGATAACAACACAAATATCACAGCTTCCAATGAAAAATTATGTAATGGTAAACCAATACATGATGAGTGTACTCATTTACTCCATAGGAAACTGGGACATGCCAGCTTCCCAGTTATACAAAAAATGTTAGAATGTTCTGATGATGCAAAAGTAAAAAATTGTAAAAATTATTTGGAATGTTCTGTATGTAAATCTTCAAAAATCAGAAACAAGCCTAGACCAAGAAAAGCCACACGTACGACACAATCAATATTTCAATTAGTGCACATGGATTTAGTTGGACCCCTGAAACCGTCAATTAAGTACAAAAAAGGATATTTCCTGACAATAGTTGATGACTTTAGCAGATACGTATTCGTGTACACACTCAACAACAAATATGAAGTATTCAAAAAATTCAAAGAATTTCACAAAAAAATTGAAACACAACACAATGTAAAAATCAAACAAATTATGACAGATAGGGGATCAGAATTTTTATCAAAGGAATTTTCAAATTGGCTTAAAATACAGGGAATATTACATTTCAAAACTTCACCGTTTTCACCCTTTCAAAATGGCATTGTAGAAAGAAAGAATGGTTTATTACAAACCGGGGCGAGACAGTAGCAACCCACCACTGCTCCTTTTGCTACAAATACAGTACCAATAATCATATTTGTTATATTTAAAAAACTTATATGGTTCTAACAGTAATACACAAATTTTGATTGAATTATAATCTACCATTATTTATCCCCTTTCTAATTTTTTTTATTATGCCACTGTCATATTTAAAAAATATTCCCTTTCTAATCATATTTTTACAAGTAAAGCAATATTCATCTTAGCTGTATTTAACAAATTATACAATTCCAATAATAATAATGCATTTACTCTTCCCTTATTATCTTATTCAATAATCCAACATATTATTTTCATGCCAATCAAATTCTCCATGTCCTTCCTTTTACTACAAATAGAATAGTAATAATATTTGTTACATTTTAACAAACTTATATAGTTATACTGATAATACCCATATTTATATTAAATTATAATCTTCAATGTTTGTTTACTCAATATTTCTGTATGTTATTTTTATAGCCGTCACCATATTGTTCAAACATATTCAAAATCTTGTCACACTATTATTTTTTTAAAATATTCCCTTATGGTTTATTACAAACCATGATTAGATGGTTTTTAATGGTTTATTACAAACCATGATTAGATGTGTGTTAGATGATGCTGGTTTAGGACAGATTTTTTGGGCTGAAGCTCTCACTTATTCAAATTACACCATAAATAGATTGTGGTCAAGCGTGATTGGTAAAACACCATACGAGGCATTGTATAACAGAAAACCAAAAATTGGTCATTTACATATATTTGGTGTCACTGCTGATGTATATGTCCCAAAACAATTAAGACGCAAAGGTGAGAAAGTGTCAAAAAGGTTACGATTCATGGGATATGAATCAGGGACTAAAAGATATCGGTTTATAGATAAAAATAACAGATTTGTCATATCTAGGATAGCCATATTTCATGAACACACTAATTGGTCCAAAATACATCTTAATGAAATCTTTCACAAAACAGAAAATGCAACAGACACTCACAAAGAATGTAAGTCACTCACAATTAAACCCAAAACAGAAAAAATTAAGAAACCAATACATCAAAAGATAAACACTAATGAATGGAAAAGGGATCATCCAGTCATACAAGTAGACACTTTGACAGAAAAAGAAGCAAAATACATGCACGATGCGGATTCATACCCAAATAGGCCAATTAGAATCAATAGAAACATAAATAAATAAATTTAATAAATAAATAAATAAATAAAATAGAAACATAAAACCAAAAAAATTAGAATACTATGTACTATCCATCAATGCCAATAAAATTACACCAAACACATATGAGGAAATATTAAAATTACCACAAAATGAGAGAGAACATTGGGAACAGGCAATGAAAAAAGAAATGGACAGTTTAAAAGAATTGAACGTCTATACCCCTGCAAAAACACCAGCAGGAAAAACAACCATAGGTACCAGATGGATTTTTAAAATTAAAGAATTGGAGAATAACAAATTTCTATATAAAGCCAGGTTAGTCGCTCAGGGATTCGCTCAAAGGTTCCCAGATGGTTATGTAGATACATATTCACCCACAGTTCGATCAGAAAGTGTCAAGAGTGCACTTGTGATTGCATCAATTCTAAATTTAGTTGTATACCAGTTTGATGTTCAAACTGCGTATTTACACACAAATCTTGACAAGGAAATTTATGTGAGGGCACCCCCTGGGAAGGACATTCAAAAAGGAGAAACTTGGTTGTTAAATAAGAGTCTATATGGGTTGAAACAATCTGGAAAAAGATGGTACGAATGTTTGTCAAAAATACTTAAGGAAATGGGTTTCTCAGCCACTTCTGCAGACTTACGTTTCTTTGTCAGGAGAGCTAGTAACTCCCCAAAGTATGTACTTATCTATGTGGATGACATTCTATATTTTGGACAACACAAACAAAGATGCGATGAGTTCGCAGAAAAATTAAATAAACACTTTACATTAAAGACCTTAGGAAAAGTAAATAAATACCTAGGAGTTCAGATTGACAAAACTAAAGGAGGGTTTAAATTGTCTCAAAAAGAAAAAAATATTAGAATTACTGGAAAGATGTAACATGATGAATTCAAAACCATGTGAATCTCCCATGCAGACTGATTTTCCAAAAATATGAACAACAAAGGTGATCCCTTCAAAGACAACACTTCATACAGATCTGTCATTGGACCATTATTATACATCTCTAATTGGACCAGACCAAATATTACTCTTGCTGTAAACCTTTTATCTAGACATGTAAGCAATCCAAATTTTTATCATTGGGAAGGGATCAAAAGGATTCTCAGATACTTAAAATTCAGTGTTGATGCTTGTTTACATTTAGAACCTACTCATTCTGAAAAACCCATTTTGACAAGCTATGCTGATGCTGATTGGGCTGGAGATACAATAAGTAGAAAAAGTACATCTGGATATGTTTTTCTTATAAATAATTGTCCTGTTCATTGGTATACTGGTAAGCAAAATTTAATCGCAACATCTACAGCTGAAGCTGAATATATTTGTTTATCAAAAGCAGCCAACAATCTAACTTGGTTTGATGATCTGTTATCTAACATTTGGGTTCAGCCTATTTATCCCATAGTAATTCATGAAGATAATAAGGCTGCCATAGATATCTCAACATCTGAAGCTATTGGTCAAAGATCGCGCCATATAGATATAAAATATAAACATGTTAGGCAGCTGTCTCATATGGGTTTTATTAAAGCAGTGCACTGCGAAACCAATGAACAAATTGCAGATATTTTAACTAAGCCTCTACCAATCAAACAACATGCTTATTTAACTTCAAGACTTAATGTATATATTCAGAGTTCAATGAATCAATAATAGTTGGGTATTTTAGAGGGGGATTTGTTGCAAATGAAAATACCCAATTGTATGTGTGTATAGATATGCAAGGGTTAATCTCCAAGCATACTCAATGTCCCTCCCAATGACTCCTCCTTACCTTTGCCCCGCCTCCAGTGTATATATATTGATGTGCTGTACTGTTGTTTGTCTTCGCCTGATGTTTTTCCTGCAAATAAAAGGAACAAATAAATATGTTAGAACAGTCTTAACTTGTGTCCTGCTCACTGGGCCTATACTATGGAAAATAAGCAACAGGGACAGTATCAAGAATAAAAAATGGAGTGCCAAATTGTACCAGTAGTCATTGCAACTTGCATCGGCATGCCCTTATGGTGAAGAACATTCCGTCTGACTTAAAGGGCGTTCTTTTGTTGTTAGTTGCGAAGTCATGTCCGGCCCATTGTGACCCCATGGCAGTGGTGGGTTGCTCCTGGTTCGCACTGGTTCGCAAGAACCGGTAGTAAAAAAATTTAATAGTTTGGAGAACTGGTAATAAGATTGGCTGGCCATGCCCCCAAACCGGTTCCCGGCCCAGTCACCGTTCACTTACCCCACCCACTCCCAATCTATTGCTGCCTCCTGAGTCCCAGTTGATGACTAGAGGGGAAAAAACTGTTTAAACTCTTGCTGTGGGGCTTCAAAGGGCCACCCTACAGCTGATCAGTGTTAAAAGAAAACAAATGAGTAGACCGGTGCCTGCAAAAATAGAAAAAACAGCCCCTTTCAGCTTCAGCATAGGTTAATTAGCACAAGTTGATTAGATCGGCCTCCCGACTCTCAGATGATTTGCTCTCAGCTGTTTTGCTCAGGGGTCTGTTGCTAGCTGCAGAGTGCTGGAGCAGATTTTTTTCCCCTAGCTATGCTGAAAAAACGAAACTGAGAGTAAAGCAGGGGCTTTGCTGCAACGTGACAAAATGAGGCAGAGAGAGGTTTCTTTTTCTTTTTCCTCACCAAAAAAGGTAGGTGCAAACAATGGGAAATTTAGGGCAAAAGAGGAGAGTTCAAGATTTTAAAACACAAAAGAAAAAAAAAAGCTCTATTTAACTAGGGAATTGTAATAATTGAGATACTATTAATTGCATATTGTGTTGAAAGCAGAAATGGTTAAGTTGTGGTTTGGAGGAATATATGAGGGAAATTATTTGGTTTATTATAATTATAGTAAATATAATTAATTGATTTGTAAGAAATTGGATTGCATGGAAATAATTGGAATATTCATGTTCATATTGATTAATATACAAAAAAGAGTTATATAACTAATTGATTTATATTAAATGTTGAATTTGTATTAAACAACTGTATAAAATAATTACATAATTAACCAATGTGAGGATGGATATAAAAATAGATGACAATGGGAAGGGGTATAATATAGAATAGAAGGGAAAAATTAAATTTGATTAAGTTTAGAGATGAGGATGAAGGGTAATATTGGTTTTTTTAAAAAATAGATGAGGAATAAATGTGGCAAAAAGGAAATATAGAAATTGTAAATTTAATTGAAATGACTAAACACTGTTTAAATTTGTGAACCGGCCAAATACTCTGTTCAAAGAAAATACATTGTATGTGTGTATGTGTGTTTCTAATTATTGCTATTTATTCATATTTGTTCTCTTTTATTCTTTAAAGTTTAACAATTCGTTCTTTATCTTAATATCTTTATATTTGTTTGGGGTTGGCTTTCTTCCCTTTCATCTTTTTTATTGTACAGCAATCTTTCTCCTCAAACCTACCACCTCTCTCTTTTCTTTCCTTCTTACTTTCTCTTCCCCCCCTCTTTTTCTCCTCCCTACTTCCTCTTCCTTTCTCCTTCTCCTCCTCTCTTCCTCCCTCTCTTACCCTCACTCCTACTCTAATTTCCCTTCCCTTCCTTCCTCCCTTCCCTTCCTTCCCTCTCTCTCCTTCCTTCATCCCTCGCTATTGCTGTATCCTTTTGTGCATATGGACTACTCAAAGGGCTGAAAAAGTTATTTTTGACTGGTCCTCGCACTTTTGACTAGTCCTCGAACTTACGACTGTCCTCACATTTTACATTTTTGCCCTATCTTGTCACCAAGGTGAAGAGAAGAAGTTGTGAAATGAGTGACATGGTTGTTAAAAATGCTACAATGGGCATAAATGATGACCAGTCATAAGTGTGAAGACCGGTCAAAAGTGCAAGGACCTGTCAGAAATCATTTTTTTCAGCCCTCTGGGTAGTCCTTTTGTGCATATGGACTACTCAGAGGGCTCAAAAAGTTATTTTTCACTGGTCCTCGCACTTTTGACCAGTCCTCAAATTTATTTATTATTTATTTATTATTTATTATTTATTATTTGGACTTATATGCCACCCTATCTCCGAAAGGACTCAGGGCGGCTCACAACAGTAAAACACACAAAGTTCAATTTTTTGTAAAAATACCCAATAAAACTATAAAAACTATTAAAATCCCCTCTAAAACCCCTTCAGTCCAAGACGGCCAGGCGAAATAGCCATGTTTTAAGGCCATGGGGGAAAGAGTGAAGGTCAGGGGCCACCCGGAGCCCCAGGGGGAGCTGATTCCACAGGGTAGGTGCACCCACAGAGAAGGCCCACTCCCTAGGGGTCGCCAGCTGACATTGTCTGGCTGACGGCACCCCAAGGAGGCCCTCCCTGTGGGAACACACCGGGCGATGGGGAGCTGTCGCTGGCCACAGATGGTCCGCCAAATACCCTGGGCCTAAGCCATGTAGGGCTTTATAGGTGATTACCAGTACCTTGAATCTCACCCAGAGGGCAACTGGTAGCCAATGCAGGTCCCGCAGGAGGGGTGTAACATGAGAGTGTCGGGACACTCCCATCACTACCCGTGCAGCCGCGTTCTGCACCAGTTGAAGCCTCCGAGTGGTCTTCAGGGGCAGCCCCATGTAGAGAGCATTGCAGTAGTCGATCCAGGAGGTGACGAGTGCATGAGTGACTGTGCGTAGGGCATCACGGTCCAGGTAGGGGTGCAACTGGCGCACCAGATGAATCTGGGCAAATGCCCCCCTGGTCATGGTCATAACATGATCTTCCAGAGTCAGCTGTGAATCCAGGAGGACGCCTAAGTTGCACACCCTATAAACGGGGGCAACACCTCACCCCCTATAACCAGCAATGGAATATTCTCTTGGAACCGAGATGCCGGTATCCACAGCCACTCTGACTTGGCAGGGTTGAGCTGAAGCCTGTTCCTCCCCATCCAGAGACTCACCGCTTCCAGGCACCGGGACATCACGTCGAGGGCATCACTGGGCTGATTCAGGGTGGATATAAAAAGTTGGGTATCATCAGCATACTGATGATACCCCACCCCAAAACCACGGATGATCTCCCCCAGAGGTTTCATATAGATGTTGAACAGAAGGGGAGAGGGACCACACAAGTGAGGGGCCTCGGGGCAGACCTCTGTCCCCCTTTCAACACTGCTTGCGAACACCCAGAGAGGTAGGAGGAGAACAACCGTAGAACAGTGCCTCCCACTCCCAACCCCTCAAGGCGTCGCAGTAGGATACCATGGTCGATGGTATCAAAAGCTGCCGAGAGATCTAATAGGACCAGGAAAGAGGAATATTCCCTGTCCTGAGCGCTCCAGAGATAATCCACCAGTGTGACCAATGCCGTCTCCGTGCTGTACCCAGGCCTGAAACCCGACTGGCACGGGTCCAGATATACTGTTTCATCCAGGGCCAACAGGAGCTGATGTGCCACCACGCTCTCAACAACCTTCACAATAAAGTGAAGGTTGGAGACAGGACAAAAGTTATTCAAAATAGCTGGATCCAAGGCAGGTTTCTTGAGGAGGGGTCTCACCACCGCCTCCTTCAAGGCGGCCGGGAAACTCCCCTCACCCAAGGAGGCAGTAATCACTGCCTGGATCCAGCTATGTGTAACATCCCGGGCCGAATAAACGAGCCAGGAGGGACACGGGTCCAACAAACACGTGGTGGTACTCAGCTTCCCCATGATCCTGTCCTGTCCAGGATCGAACTCGTCCCAAATCACCAGTCCTGCCACCACCTCCCCAACTGACCCTGCCCAGTCGGAGTCCAGCCCATCCCGAATCCGAGCAATCTTGTCCTGCAGATGTTGACTATACTCTTCGGCCCATCCCTGCATAGGGTCATCCCCCACTCCCTGATTCAAAAGGGAGCAGGACACCCTAAACAGGGTGGCCAGGCGATTATCTGCAGATGCAATGAGGACGGAGAAGTGAACATGCTTTGCCGCCTCCATCGCCACCAGATAAGATCGAGTGAACGATCTCAACTGTGTTCGGTCAGACTTGGAATGGCTGGATCTCCAACAGCTCTCCAGGTCTCTCCTCCGACGCTTCATCTCCCGGAGCTCCTCAGTAAACCAAGGGGCCAACCGGGATCTGCGTCAGGTCAGAGGTCGCAAAGGCATGATCTGGTCGAGAGCCCCGGCAGCCGCCTTTTCCCAGGCATCCACCAGAGTCTCGACCGGGGCGTGGGAAAGAGAGAGAAGTATAGTCCCAAACTCCATCTGGAACTGCTCAGAGTCCATCAGGCGCCTAGGGTGGAACCAGGTGGTTGGTTCTGCCTCCCAGCGGCGGGGGGCAGCATAATGGAAGCCCAGCCTAAGGAGATAGTGATCAGTCCATGACAGGGGGTAAATAGCTGGCATACCCCCACCGAACTCACTCCACCTCTGAATTTATGACTGTCCTCACATTTTATGTTTTTTGCCCTATCTTATCACCATGGTGAAGAGAAGCAGTTGTGAAATGAGTGACATGGTTGTTAAGAATACTGCACGGGCATAAATGTGAGGATGGTCATACATGTGAGGACCAGTCAAAAGTGCGAGGACCTGTCAGAAATGACTTTTTTTTTAGTCACCAAGTTTTTTTTATTTTTATTCTCAAGTACTGTATATCAGTCAGATTGAACTGCAAACTGAATAACAGGTTTTTGGGGATGGAAATTCTCAAGTGTAATACATAAAAGCAATTTGGCATAACTATAGCTAATAACAAGAAATTAACAGACTTATAAAATTAAGGAAAGTTCCTAAAATCCCCATTGAATGTAAAACCCATATAGATTTTTTTTAATGAAACGTTTTACAGAGAAAATTCCCCCCCCCCAATATTCCCCCACCCTCTTTTTTCCCCCTCACCCCCACAACCCTCCCCCCATTCCCCACTCCCCTCCAGACTTCCCAGAGCAAAATACAGGGTATTGCATCTAACAATCATAAGCTAAAATAACCTATCTATCCTTAATCTACAAATCACCCCCTGAAACCTTAACTCCACTATAGATAACATAACATTTCTAGAATTTAACATTCATTCATAAGCTATTTGATATTTTCTTGTCTGATACTTATTTTGAATATATTCAATCCATCTTCTCCATTCCAGTATATATCTTTCTTGTGTATAGTCCTTCAAATACGCTGATATTTTCACCATTTCCGCTAAATTTGTTACTTTTAATGTCCATTCTTCTATAGTAGGCAAAGAATCCTTCTTCCAGTGTTGCGCTACCAACAGCCTAGCTGCTGATATTAAATTTAAAATCAATTTAGTCTCTAATACTGTACAGTCCGTAGTTATACCCAATAAAAACAATTGCGGAGTAAATTTCAACCTTTTTTTTTAGAATATTCTGCATCACCCACCAAATTTTTATCCAAAATGCTTTGATTTTCTTACAAGTCCACCATATATGATAATAAGTTGCATCATCACAGTCACATCTCCAACATTTAGCTGGTAAATTTGGATACATGCATGATAATTTCTTAGGGTCCAAATGCCATCTATAAAACATTTTATAAAAATTTTCTCTTAAGTTTTGTGCTTGTGTAAATTTAACATTTCTAACCCAAATCTTTTCCCATGTTTCTATCATCACTGGTTCCTGAAAGTTTTGAGCCCACTTTATCATACAATCTTTGACCAATTCCGTTTCTGAGTCTATTTCCAATAATACATTATACAGCCTTTTAATATGCATTTGGCTTTGATATCTAATCTGTTTTACCAAATTTTCCTCATTTTGCATAACACCAATTTTTTGATCTTCCCTCCATCTAGCTTGAAGCTGACTATACTGAAACCAAGTATAGATTATCCCTTCTTCTTTCAATGCATTTAAAGATTTCAATTGCAATTTGCCTCTTTCCATAATAAGAAGCTCTTTATAAGTAATCACCTCCTGTTTTTGTTCTATACTTATATTTTCTATTGCATGTCTGGGATTTGCCCATATAGGTATCTTATAGTTTAACTTATATTGGTATTTCTTCCAAACCCTCAACAAAGCATTTCTAACTATATGACCTTTAAACACCTTATCCACTTTTTTTTCATAGAAATGACTTGTTTCAGCCCTCTGAGTAGTCCCTATACACATAGCCATGGCCACCAGGTCACATGACCTCCAAGCCATGCCCACAAAATAAGCCACGCCCACAGAACCAGTAGTAAAAAATGTTAGAACCCATCCCTGCCCCATGGACAATGTTCCTCCAGGCCTTCCTGTCCTCTACCATCTTCTGGAGTCCATTTAAGCTCACACCTACTGCTTCAGTGACTCCACCCAGCCACCTTGTTCTCTGTCGTCCTAAGGCAGAACATAAAAGGAAATTAAATATAAGAGTAAAATAATACGGGGTCAGCCTGCATGATCTCTGAAGGGCCCTTTTGATTTAAGAAAGTTGCAGAGTTCAAGAAGTGAAACTGCAGGCAAAGAGACAGTTGCTGAGTTCAAAAAGTCAAATTGCAAGTATTAGCTAACTTCCTGGTACTATGTTAAAATGCAGAACTAGCCCACATGGAGTTTCCTGCCTAAAAGCAATAGGGGAGGGGGACAAGCTAAAGAGGCTGATCTAAGATAATTCCTACTTTTGTTAGTATATACATACCTATCTTAAACAGAATCCTTGTTCAGATTTATATTATGCTATCTGAACCTTTTGGCCAAAATAAAGCTTTTTCTGATTTCGAAATTCATCTCTTTATTTTTCTACGACATTTTAGCGAGCCAGCCAGGAGATGAAGTGAGATTTCGCTAAGGGACGGAACGGACCAGTCAGTGCCGGGTGGGACCATCTTGCCAAACTTCAGGCGCCACTGAGAGTTTTTCTCTGGAAGGAGGCAGACGGCCCCTCTGGGTACTTGATGGCTCCAACCAGCCCAAGAACCTTACGAAATCAGAACAAGCTAATAGATAAATGCCGGCTGAGAAAGAAAAGGAAAGAAGATGCCTGCAGGCAAGTATTGTGAGAATTGTAGACCTACTCCTTGAGAGTAAAAGAGGGAGATTGATCACCTCCCTGGGTCTTGGAAAACATCCCTTCCTAACGGAATTGGCGTATCCCAATGAGACTCTAGTGTCGAGCCTTCCCAGCTCGACACATCAGGGCAAAGGACTTACCTGCTAGGTGGGACGGAGAGAACACACCTGCTATCAAGAGAAAATGCATGGGCACAATGGTGGAGGGGGTGTCATGGGCTAGGCGGTAGGTGACGCTGCGGATGGGCTAGGCTAACCATGATTAATGAGAGACACTTACAATTTGCATAATGGGTGGGGTGGAACCTGGAAGCAGCGCTGATTGGCTGGTTGTACAGCACGGCTATTTAAACAGAGTTGGGGTGAGGGAATCCCAACGCCGACTTTGTGTTATCCCTTTTGGTGAACTCAGCGTAATCTACGGCTTCCTGGAAGACGAAAATAAACTGCTTTTCTGTTTGCTCGAGCATCTCGTCTCAGCGTGGTTTGTTGGAGTGCCCAGGCTGCCAAGCGGTCTGAGAGAAAGTCGGCGTTTCTCCTTTTTGATTTTTGCTTTCCTTCTTCTCTCTCCCGTTGTGAAAGGATGGCTGAAGGGGCGGTGGGGGCATCACCGGAGGCTGGGCTGGTGGCGGCGCTGGAAGAAGAGACCCCCGTCGTTCCGCTGGAGCCGCTGGAGGAAAAAGCCACTGTGGAACCGTCCGTGGTCAGGCAAAAGGAGAGGAAGGCTCTGAAGGTGGATATCAGCGGTGGCAAGCAGAGCCGGCAAAAGGAGAAGAAGTCATTGAAGGTGGACATTGGCAGCGGGGAGCAAAGCCCAGCTGTAGTAAGTACGGGAAAGGGCTCCACGGAGGAGTGATGGACTAGCCCTGCCTTGACTGGGTCTCAGAAGAGTCAAACTCAGTATCGGCCAGAAGGCGCGTTTCAGGGGTGGCGAGAACGCAAATGGATAGAGGATGAGGAGGGGGAATGGACCTACTCTTCCGGTAGCCTTGGCTCGTCCACCTTAGAGACGTTACAAGAGAAGTTCGGGGAAGCTAGTTTCCGTGATGCAGCGTCCTGGCAGCCGTGGGTTGAACGTGGGGAGACAACCAGCACGTGGCAAGGGAGACCCGGGGCTGAACCACAATTCCATCTAGCAAGTCCCAAGCTGTGCATGGGGATAGAGGCTGGCAGGACAAAGGCAACAGAGCACGGGTCTACGGGGCCTCAAACATTTTCTCTAGGCGAAACACAGGAGGCTCCCCGAAGGATGGAAGGGAGAGAGACACGGCCACCCATTGTGCGGGGGTATAGCGACGTGCGCCGAGGGGAGGAAAGGGACCAACTAGGAGTGCGTGGCCCGCCACTGCCACCCATATGGGCACCAGGTGTTCAACAGCAACAACATTGGTGGGGCCCACCACCCATACAAGCCTCATTTGACGGCAGCGCAGACAAGGTCACTATTTTCCTTAGCCAAATCCTAAGCCATATGGATCTGTATGGGCGCTTGTATCCTTCACAGTGGGCTATGGTCATTGCAATCACAGCAGTGCTACAGGGCGAAGCGGCAAACTGGGTTGCGGACCTGCATAATGAGCATGCAAAAGAGTTGGCTGATGTGGGGCTATTTTTGGACGCTCTACGGGTCCGTTTTGAGGATAGTGCTAGAATCCATGTGGCGGAAGGAGAGCTTTTAGCCCTTCGACAACGAGGCCGGCTGGTGAAAGAGTACGTCAAAGACTTCCGTGTCCTGGCTGGGAGACTCCGCTCTTGGCCCGAACGATTGTTAGTCCACCAATTTCGTGCTGGTCTGGATAGAGAGGTGAGACAAGCATGTGTCTATTGTGGTTTACCACCCCTATTGGCAGAATGGTGTAAAGCAGCGGTGGAACTGGAGGTTATTATTATTATTATTATTATTATTATTATTATTATTATTATTATTATTATTATTTATTGGATTTATATACCGCCCTTCTCCTTGCGGACTCAGGGCGGTGAACAGCCGGATAAAAATACAGTATACAAAGGTTAAAAATCTTTAAAACCCATATAAACTTTGGCTGACAGTTAAAAACAATTAAATGTTAAAATACAACAACCCTAAACACTAAAAATGTTAAAATTCAACGGGGATCAGGCTAGACCGGCAAGCTGGAAGAGATACGTTTTCAGGGCACGACGAAACGTCCGGAGGTCGGGGATCGTTCTCAGTTCTGGAGGAAGATCGTTCCAGAGGGTCGGGGCTGCCACAGAGAAGGCTCTCCCCCTGGGGGTCGCCAGCCGGCATTGTCTGGCTGACGGCACCCTGAGGAGGCCCTCTCTGTGGGAGCGAACCGGCCGGTGGGAGGCAATTGGCGGCAGAAGGCGGTCCCGTAAGTACCCTGGTCCTAAGCCATGGAGCGCTTTGAAGGTGATCACCAACACCTTGAAACACACCCGGAAGTCCACCGGCAACCAATGCAGCTCGCGCAGGAGAGGTGTCACATGGGAGCGCCCCGTCGCTCCCATAATCCCCCGCGCGGCTGCATTCTGCACCAGTTGGAGCCTCCGGGTGCACCCGAAGGGGAGCCCCATGTAGAGAGCATTACAGTAGTCCAGGCGAGAAGTGACGAGCGCCTGAGTGACTGTGCGTAGGGAGTCCCGATCTAGAAAGGGCCGCAACTGGCGTATCAGGTGAACCTGATAAAAAGCCCCCCTGGCCACAGCTGTCGTGTGATCCTCTAAGGACAGCCGTGGATCCAGGAGGACGCCCAAGTTGCGAACCCTTTCCGTGGGGGCCAAAGATTCACCCCCAATAACCAGCGATGGTGTCAGCTGGCTATATCGGGACGCCGGCAGCCACAGCCACTCGGTCTTGGAGGGGTTGAGTCGAAGCCTGTTTCTCCCCATCCAGACCCACACGGCTTCAAGGCACTGGGACATCACTTCCACGGCATCGTTGGGGTGGTCTGGGGTGGAGATGTACAGCTGAGTATCATCAGCGTACTGATGGAACTCCACCCCAAAACCACGGATGATCTCACCCAGCGGCTTTACATAAATGTTGAACAGGAGGGGCGAGAGGACCGATCCCTGCGGCACCCCACACATTAGGCGCCTCGGGGTCGACCGCTGCCCCCCTGTCAACACAGATTGCGACTGGTCGGAGAGATAGGAGGAGAACCACCGCAAAACGGTGACCCCCACACCCAGTCCCTCCAACCGGCGCAACATGATACCATGGTCGATGGTATCAAAAGCCGCTGAGAGGTCTAACAGCACCAGGATAGAGGAATACCCCCTACCCCGGGCCCTCCAGAGATCATCCACCAACGCGACCAATGCCGTTTCGGTGCTGTATCCAGACCTGAAGCCGGACTGGAGCGGGTCTAAATAGACAGCTTCATCCAGGTACCGAGGGAGCTGCCACGCAACCACACTCTCAACAACCTTCGCTAAAAAGGGAAGGTTGGAGACTGGACGATAATTAGCCAAAATAGCCGGGTCCAGGGAGGGCTTCTTGAGGAGGGGCCTCACCACCACCTCCTTCAAGGCGACCGGTAGGGCACCCTCACTCAAAGAAGCATTTATAATCTCCTGGAGCCAGCCTCGTGTAACCTCCCGGGAGGCCAGCACCAACCAGGAGGGACACGTGTCCAATAAACATGTGGTTGCGTTCAGTCTTCCCAAGGTCCTGTCCACGTCCTCGGGAGCCACAGGATCGAACTCAGCCCAGATAACACTCTCAAGACCTGCCTCAGTCACCCCGCCCGAACTAACCCAGTCAGTGGCCAAGTCATCCCGAATCTGAGTTATTTTATCATCCAGATATTGAACAAAATCCTCAGCACGACCCTGCATGAGTTCCGACCACGGGTTACTCCACCACAAAGATTTGGGACTAAACCCCCAACCATAAAAGAGCTGAATCTAGGAGGTTCGCCTACAATCAAACCGGTCACAAGTGGAGGACGGGCTACCTCGTTCCGTTGTTTTCGATGTAACCAAGTTGGGCACTGGTCTGCCGAGTGCCCTGTGCCCCCCCTGTCATCGCCCCGCACACAAGGGCCATCTCCTGGGGTCAGGAGTAGAGAGCGAGTCCGCTCAACTACAGAACAGGCAAAGCCGCCGACGCCCACACCAGCCTTTAATGGAACCCGTGCCACCTTGTTGGAGAACAGGAGACCAGTTGGGGGAGACGAGGTGCAGTCGGAGGACAGTGACGATAGTGCACCAGAGGATCCTATGGTAAGCAACCCAATAAGTCCCTTTGTACTCCCGGTAGTATTACAAAACATACGCACCCTAACAGAAGCCCATCATGGTGCTCTGCTAGATTCTGGATGCACCCGGTGCTTAATGCGAAAAGCTGTGGCCCAAGAATTGGGACTCCAAATCAGGAAGCTGAGGGCTCCAATTCGTTTTGAACAAATGGATGGGTCACTCCTAGACGGGGAGCCAGCTCGTTATGTCACAGAACCCGTAGAGCTAAGGATAGGGGCACATAGAGAACAGCTTTGTTTTGTGGTAACCGAGCATATGGTAGAACCCCTGATATTGGGTCTAGCCTGGTTAGACAAGTGGCAGCCAGTCATATGGTGGGAGGACGGGTTTCGGAAGGTGCGGTTGGAAGTAGGCTCTCAGTCGCAACCGATGGTACAGGAGCGCTTACCCCAGGGAACTGGGAATAGGGGGGTTGACCACAATCCTCCACAGGAGGGATATCCAGACGTCTATAGGGATTTAGCGGCTGTGTTTGCTGAAGAAGAATGTGAAATACTGCCTCCTCACAGGATTATGGACTGTGCCATAGAATTGATCCCTGGGGCTAAATTACCCAAACCACGCATGTATGCAATGACAAAGCCTGAGCTCGAGGAACTACGGCGATACATGCCGTAAGCCATGATCCTTGGGTAAAGGAACATGGAACAACACTAACAATGAGGGAAGGTCTCGCCTGGGTAGGGTCCAAATTATACATTCCTAAACCATTGAGACCAGTGGTGTTGCACAGATGTCACGATGCAAAGATAGGAGGACATTTTGGATTCCTGAAAATGTTGCATCTCATTAGACGGCAGTTTTGGTGGCCTCGCTTACGAAAGGATACAGAACAGTATATCAGAGGGTGTAAAATATGTGCAACAACAAAAGCAAACACTAGTAGACCGTTGGGATTGTTACACGCTGTTGCGACCCCCAACAGACCATGGGAGGAGATAGGAATGGATTTCATTGTGGACCTCCCTGACAGTAATGGGTACACGGTCATTTGGACCGTAATTGACCTCTTTTCAAAGCAAGCCCATTTCATCCCCTGCTGAGGTCTACCATCCGCGAGAAAACTAGCACAAATGTTCGTGAAACATATATATAGGTTGCACGGAGCTCCGACTCAAATAATATCAGACAGAGGGGTACAATTCACGGCCCGGTTCTGGAGAGATTTTATTACCTTATTAGGGTCGTCGCAAGGGCTCAGCTCCGCGTTTCACCCAAGTACCAATGGAGCTGCAGAACGGGCCAATGCGATGGTAGAAAAATACTTACGGTGTTACGTTTCATATCAGCAATCCGACTGGTCGCAACTCCTACCATTTGCTGAATTCGCATATAACAACGCGGTACACCGTAGCACAGGAGTCACACCTTTCCAAGTGGTGCATGGGCAGGAATTCACCGCTATCCCTGAGTTAGAGGAAACTAGTCAAGCCCAAACAACTCCAAAGGAGTGGGGTGAGAGGATTTGTCAAGTATGGCCAACCATCAGAACAGCCTTAGGAAAAGCGGCGGACGAGTACAAAAAATACGCCGATAGAAAGAGATGGGACATTACACCATTCAAAGTTGGAGACCAGGTGTATGTGTCCACAAAATACATCAAGTTGAAGGTACCCAGCAAAAAATTGGGCCCTAAATATCTCGGCCCTTTTCTGGTCACAAAAGTTATAAATCCAGTAACTGTCGAGGTGAAGTTACCACCTTTATTAGGGAAAATCCACCCTGTTTTCCATAGTAGTCTCCTCAAACCAGTGACGGAGACACGAGACCCGTTAACTCACCCTGGACCTCTCTACACGAATCAATATGAAATAGACGAGGTCTTAGATTCCAAAGTTCGCAGAAATAAGCTGTACTACCTAGTACGATGGAAAGGCTATCCCTTGGAAGACGCCACCTGGGTTCCGTTAGAAAACCTTAATGCAAATAGGCTATGTCGTCAATTTCATAGAAAATATCCCAACAAACCTGGCAAGCTGGGTGGGGTGGTTTAATAGCGATTGCTATAACCTTATGCTTTTGTCTTCCAGGGGGACTTCTGGTAGGGGGAGCCACCTGTCGAGCCTGCCCAGCTCAACACATCAGGGCAAAGGACTTACCTGCTAGGTGGGACGGAGAGAACACACCTGCTATCAAGAGAAAATGCATGGGCACAATGGTGGAGGGGGTGTCATGGGCTAGGCGGTCGGTGACGCTGCGGATGGGCTAGGCTAACCATGATTAATGAGAGACACTTACAATTTGCATAATGGGTGGGGTGGAACCTGGAAGCAGCGCTGATTGGCTGGTTGTACAGCGCAGCTATTTAAACAGAGTTGGGGTGAGGGAATCCCAACGCCGACTTTGTGTTATCCCTTTTGGTGAACTCAGCGTAATCTACGGCTTCCTGGAAGATGAAAATAAACTGCTTTTCTGTTTGCTCGAGCATCTCGTCTCAGCGTGGTTTGTTGGAGTGCCCAGGCTGCCGAGCGGTCTGAGATCTAGGACTGTGTGGGTGGTTAAACCGTTGCAGTTCCTGCATTGTGACCGTTGGAAATGTCCGGCAGATCAGGTCAACGGTAGTGTGTTAGAACATGGGTGGTAGTAGTAGCAAAAGAGGTGCCTCACGGACACCTCTGCAATGTATGTTAGACAACTTCAATGTAGGCTTCCTGAGAGATTATGGAGACCCCCAATGTGATCCTGATACACTACGGACATTTTGCCGTAATAAGTGGCCTACCTTCGGCGTGAGATAGCCAGAGGAAGGGTCTTCAGACCCAGGGCTCATCTCGAGAGTCCACCAGAGAGTAACAGGGGATGGACCTTGGGACCAATATCCATATATTGATCAGTGGAAAAGTAATGTAAAAGAGAGACCCCTTTGGTTAATCAACTGTCAGGCAGAGTTTGCTAGGGTCTGTTTGATGAAATCTAGAAGAGAGGAAAGAAAGAAAACCTTAGTGCCAAAGATTTTAAACCAGGCTGATAGGGAGGAATTTCAACAACCCCCCTCCGTATTCTACCCGAGCTACCCGAGTGAAACCAGTAGCTCAACCAGTAACTCCCCCTGCAATAAAAGTTGAACCGGTTCCTGTACCACCAGAAGCAGAGAACCTAACGAAACCTAAGTCAAAGAAGAAAATAAAGAGAAGTGCCTCATGGTCTTCAGTGAGCTCTGAAGATTCTGTGTCAAACCATACTAGAAGTAAAACAAAGGTCTCTATACATTTTGGAACTTTAAAATTAAAGCCAGTGCCTGCTGGGAGATCCAAGCTAGAGAGAGCTAGACAGAATATCCCAGGGCAGAGAAAAAAAAAGTGAGAAGTTCACTAAAAACAATTAGAAAGAATCCCAAACTGCAAATAGACCTGACTAGTCCTTAAAGGAAAAATAATTAGAAGTTGAGAAGCCCCACCATACAGTAAGATGATTCAGACATTGGGGCTGACCAAAAAGGATTTATGCTGTTATGTGAAAAGAACTACTGCAGTGTTATAAAGATTCTGATAAATTACCATTCTTAAAAAGAACCAGAGAACTCTGAAAGAACTAAGAATAGAGAAGAAAATTGTTATTGTTCTTCCCACCCGGGGTTTAGCAGGTAATAAAAAGAAAAGCCTGTCTAAATGGGAAGACTCAGATAATTGAATTGATTAAAATTGATATGATTTCTGTAAAAATAATAATAATAAGTGTTAAGACCTGTGCATTCCCTAATTCAACTAAAATTTAAGGCGGGAATGACTAGTGTGTATGTCTAAAGTCTTTGTGCACCTTCAAGGTACCTGCAATTGTTTGATCTCTACAGATATGAATTTTAAATTGTTAAAGAATTGAGAGTATTGAGAGGAAGGAAAATTTCTCATCCAGTTTAGCCTGGCCATCTAAGTTGATGAACAAAATTCAACTTTCCTTCTTCTCTATGCTTCAAGATAAGTAAAAGTTTATAAGTAAAAGTTTATAAGTAATAGTTATAAGTAAATGTTTTAACTTCACTAAATACAATATTGATGTGTGGTTGCTGTTCTTCAAACTTGACCACAAACTCCCTTTTCCCTTACCCCCTCCCTTTTCTACTTTTCAATGCTTTTCTCACCCACAAAGGGGGAGGGGGGACCTCGTTCTCATGTCTTTAGCCCTGCACGGAAGACTCTGATCTGTAAAAGCAGAACTGGAGTGATTAAGGAATCAACCTTTATTCAGTTATGAAGTGAAAAGTGAAAACATTATTTACAAATAAATATTGAAAATCTTAAAGATAATATGATTATGCAAGCTAAACAGCAATTGCAAAATGAAATGAACAAGAAAAATTAGAAGCTATGCAATTCAAAAAATGACAGCTTAATTAATAATAATGATAATAATAAAATCAGAATCAACTTGCATTAGAAATAGCAAGACTAAAAGATTACCTACAGCAATTACTATCTCCAAATAAATGATGCTTCTGGTAAATAACTTCAAGGAGAGATAGAAGTTCTTAGGCAAATTAATAGCTGAAAATGAAAAACTAGTACAAGAAGACATCAAACAAAAAGACTTGCTGAAATAAATTTAATCATAATTACCAAGAACTCCAAGAAAATTATACTTCTCTTTTAAAAGTAAAAAAATTGGATTTAGAAGAAAGCAAGGGTAAGAATAAAACTAAATTCCAGGCTTTGATGGAAAAGATTCAACAAAGTACAGTTGTTCACAGTCTCGGAGCGCTGTGCTTGTATTCGTTTCCTGCCTGCCTTCCTATAAACAATAAACTAATTTTGCTCTCAAGCAAGAAAAAAAGGAAGCTCTGCCTTCCAACAATCCTTAAAGGGAAAGGCTTCTTTTTCCTTCCAACAAATCATTATAAAGACCCACAATCCTACCTGGCAGAACTTGGACCATTCTCCTTAATGGTGAAGAGATAGAAAAATTAAGTAGTGCCATTGGTAAGATTTAAAACCCACAGATGGGGGGAACCTCCAAACTATAATGGCCCAAAGGTTTCCAAGACAAGACCCACAGTGGGACCCCTATAATGACATGGTTTACCTCCGAGATTGTCAGGTATTAATCCTACAAGGTTTAGAACAGGCTGCTAAACCTCCAGTGAACATGTCCATGCCCTCCTTGGTAATACAAAAGACTGAGGAAAGCCCTGAAGCTTTCTTTCAAAGGCTTGTTGAGACTTATAAGATATACACTCGAATCAATCTCCTGGATCCCGAGAATGCCCGCATGTTAACCCTGGCCTTCATATCTCAGAGTGCCCCAGACATAAAGCGGAAACTCCAGAGGCAAGAGGGAGCCTTAGGAATGAGCATTAGTCAATTAATGAAAATAGCACGAAAAGTTTATGTGAATAGAGACATAGAGTAGAGGAAAAGAAGAAGGAAGTGAGGATGCAACGCAAAGCTGAATTGTTGGCAGTTGCCTTATCAAACAATTCCAAAGTCTGGAAAAGAGACAGGTGTAATTGGTGTAAGGAAAAGGGCCACTGGCAACAAGAGTGTCCCAAAAGACTTGAGGTCAAATTAAATAGAGGAAGAGGATGTGGTCAGTTGACTCGAGATGTCAAAAATTATGATTTTCAGAGAAGAGGAAGAGGGAGAGGAGTGCATCCCCGTGGGTTCCAAGGCAGAGGGCAAAGTCATTTCCAAGAAAGGATGGAAGCCATAGGCCTGGCCGCAATAAATGAGAGGCCTGAAGACTGAAGGGGACCAGGGCTCAGTCAACACCCCCCCCCAAACCCTTGGTCCGAATGAAAATAGGGGGCAATAATGTAACTTCCCTAGTAGATACAGGGGCATCTAGATCTGTAATTACAAAGCCATTGGCACCCATTTCTAATGATGTAATAAATATCCAAGGAGTTAATGGCTTCATAAATTGTCGCCCCATGCTGAAAACCCTGAAATGTTCCTTAAATGGAAGAAATATAGAACACTAGTTCCTCTATATGCCTGAGTGTCCAGTTTCCCTCCTGGTTGTGATGGCGAGAAACATGGCTCAAGAAGGTCAAATCCCCAATACCTGGCAGGAGTTTGAAGTACAGGCAGAAAAGCTGTCCCCGCTGCATTGCAACAAGCCAAAGGCAGAGAGAGATGGAAGGAAGCTGTTTGTCAAATTGCAGAACTAACTATTGGGAAATTAACCCTTAGGCAGCCAACTACTATTTACACCAGCCATGCGATTCAAGGAGTTTTACAAGCATCAAGCTCTCCTCACTCAAAGACCACCATTGGGTCCTAAAATTGAAACAACGTAAACAGGTCAACACAACCAGAGTGGAGCAAACCTTCCCAAGCCTGATTGACTAGCTTTACCAGGACTATAAGAAAAAAGGTGACAAAGGTGTGCCTTGAAAATCACCTTAAATGAGTAAATGCATTACCACTAGTACTTTGATCTGTGTGGTGTTCTCCACGTAAAGGAATTAGATAATCTCCTTTTGAAATACTTGAAAATCATACAGGAGACCTATGCCAGATAGGAACTAAGATAGGAACTAAGTGGGTGAATCAGATGGTGGGAGAATTAAATAAGCAAATACAAGAAATCCAACAATATTGTGTGTCCCTTAGCCCACCATTTTTAACCACCTCTAGTTATAATATTCAAATAGTAGTAAGAAATAAATGGGAAAACATGATTGTAAAAGTGAAATGAATAATAATTGGAGTATTTGTCTTTGTATTTTAAATCTAGACAGTTATAAGTTTTCTTTTTTAATCTTTTTCTAGAAATATGAATAAGTATAAACTGTAACAATTGAAATACCTTAATGATATATGGTGGTGAAAGTAAAAAGGATTAAGTTGTAACTTGGATACCAGCTAGAACAATTCTAAATTTAATTAGGGAAATTGTAATGATTGAAATATTTTAAATTATATTGTGATGAAAGTAGAAAGGATTAAATTGTGATTGGAGGATGGTATGGGTAAAACACTGGAAAGGAAAAAGTTTAATGCCTAGGTGGAAGGGCCCATATATTGTGGTCATCTGTTCCCACTTGCAGTAAAAATGTTGGAATCCAAGTCTTGGATTCACTGGACTCAAGTTAAGTCTGCAGTTTAGGAATATTGGGAGGCAGACTAGGACTATGCCCGATCCCTAGTAGTATGCTTGAAGAAGCACCCCCTATAACTGTCCTACCAGCAACGGGCAGGCAACATACGGGGCAGAAGAGGCCTTACTGGTGTCACACCGGAAGCTGACCCTCTACGTACGGCTGAAGATTTGGAATGAGAAGTCAAACATATATAGCTATAGATACACTATCCCTTAAATTAATAAGCGTGCTTGCTGTAATTGTGATTAGTTGTGATTTGCTATATATAGTATGCTGGAATCACCTCTTCCTCAAAAAGACAGGTGCTGAATCTAAAATCATAGACTGTGACAGAGAGCAGTACGAAACTCCTGTAGATAATTAAGTGAGGGAGTGAGCTCTCTGTGGAGCTGTTCTAGCTCTAAGAATGTGGATATTGTATTAACAAATAAGAGGTGGTTCTGTGAGATACCTAAGACTAATATTGCCTTTTCCAAGTCACATATAACCCTAACCTTCTTCCTGATGTGGTGATTTGTAGATTAAGGGAATTGTGATTGGATAGGTTCTGTGTAGAGGACAATTATGAGTTTTCTGTGGCTTTGGCTATTATTGGCAAAGGGCCTAATGAATAATAACACACTGAATAGTAGTTCCCAATGTTGTGAGAATGCCCAAGTGACACCCTTGCCCTTGAGAAAGGATCTGGGGAAGTTGAGAACCCCAAAAGACAAGGCAAGAACGGGTCACAAGGTGTGAACTCTTTGGAACAGGTCCAGTTCCGCCAATGACGTATCATAAATAGGTGGGGTCAGTAACCTGCACCTAAGCCAACCCCCAAACCTAAAGACAAGCATCTGACAATCCCAGAACAGAGTGGGGTAAAACAAAGGGTGAATGGGCCCCGGTAACAATTGAGAAAAGGGAACTACATGTTAAGAAAACTGGAATTGAGTTGAAGCCTAGTTAATCAGTCTGACCCTACCCTAAGCCAAAAATGCTGGTTATGTTTGTCTGCTGATCCTTCATTTTACAATGCTGTTCCAGTTGAGCCAGATCTTTGGACCAGGACCAGGGCCACAATAGTCCTTGAGAAAGATATTAATGGTGAACCAAAGTAACAGTAGCCAAATTGCAAGGAGACTTTTATAATGCATTCAAAAGTTTCCCATTGTTAGCCCTATAGCTGTTGGTATGGAAATTTATTTATTTAGATTTATATACTGCCCTTCTCCTTGCGGACTCAGGGCGGTGAACAGCCAGATAAAAAACAAGATACACAAAAGTTAAAAATTTTAAAAACAACAAATATAAATTTGGCCAATAATTAAAACAAATTAATTTAAAATGAATATCAAACTCTAAAAATTCTAAAAATTTAGCAGGGATCAGGCTAAGCCGGCAAGCTGAAAAAAATATGTTTTTAAGGCCCGACGAAAAGTCCGGAGGTCAGAGATCGTTCTCAACTCTGGAGGAAGATCGTTCCAGAGGGTGGGAGCTACCACAGAGAAGGCTCTCCCCCTGGGGGTCATCAGCCGGCATTGTCTGGCTGACGGCACCCTGAGGAGGCCCTCTCTGTGGGAGCGAACCGGCCGGTGGGAGGCAATTGGTGGCAGGACGTGGTCCCGTAAGTACCCTGGTCCTGATCTGCCCCCCCCCTTCAGAGACCCACAAAAACACAGCCAGCCGAGGGTTAAGAATCACTTGGCACACTCCGCAGTTCTTATCTCAACCTTGGCAGCGATATGCACACCGTCTGCCAAGGACTTTATTAGTTTACACAAACAAGAAAATCACCTACGTAGCTTTGCCGTTCATCTAGCTTCCAAGACTACGAGGTTGCTCCGTTTGTTTAGCTTTGTTCGTCACAAACTTCGTGACTCACGGGCCTATCTTATATAGACAGGCTTCTGGGTGTGGTCCAGTGACTCACTGATCCCATGACTCCAATCAGTGACTCAGGACTATTTCCTCATACGCCGCAGCTGCAATACTCTTTTGTCTCGCCTTCTTTGGCGTGCGTCCAGGAATGACGTCTCTCCCTCACTCTCATCTGAGACACCTGTTTCCCCACTACTTGGCTCTCTTTCAGCTGGCACCTGAGCCGGTGCCACGGGGGGGGGGGGGGCTGGGAGATCTGGCTGGCTCCTCTTTCTCCTGCTCAGAGCTTCCTTCCTCCAAAGGGATAGGCTCAGAGGACGGGGCCACAACAGGTCCTAAGCCATGGAGCGCTTTAAAGGTGATTACCAACACCTTGAAATGCACCCGGTAGTCCACCAGCAGCCAATGCAGCTCTCGCCCTGTCGCTCCCATAATCCCCCGCGCGGCTGCATTCTGCACCAGTTGGAGCCTCCGGGTGCACCCCAAGGGGAGCCCCATGTAGAGACCATTACAGTAGTCCAGGCGAGAAGTGACGAGAGCCTGAGTGACTGTGCGTAGGGAGTCCCGATCTAAAAAGGGCCGCAACTGGCGTATCAGGCGAACCTGATAGAAAGCCCCCCTGGCCACAGCTGTTGTATGATCCTCTAAAGACAGCCGTGGGTCCAGGAGGATGCCCAAGTTGTGCACCCTTTCCGTGGGGGCCAATGATTTGCCCCCAATAACCAGCGATGGCATCAGCTGGCTATATCAGGACGCCGGCAGCCACAGCCACTCGGTCTTGGAGGGGTTGAGTCGAAGCCTGTTTCTCCCCATCCAGACCCACACGGCTTCAAGGCACTGGGACATCACTTCCACGGCATCGTTGGGGTGGTCTGGGGTGGAGATGTACAGCTGAGTGTCATCAGCGTACTGATGGAACTCCACCCCAAAACCACGGATGATCTCACCCAGTGGCTTTACATAAATGTTGAACAGGAGAGGCGGGAGGACCGACCCTAGGGTCACCCTCCTTGTGTGTAAAGTGACATCAGGAACCAGATATTCCTGTAGGATCCCTGATGGGAGATCAATGTCCATCAGAAATACACTTATCCCTAGAATGACACTTATAGATGTAAAAACTAACTAGTGGCATTTCTCCTTATGCCCACTATTATTTCAACAGAAGGTCACTTTCTCAATACCACCACATGTCTCCATTAGATCTAACACAGGCTTATATGTCCTACTTTCCCTTGGAAATGCAAGGTAACATTATCTTTTTTTTAAAAAAATAATCTTTATTAGGTATAAAAAGATAAAATATCAGATTTAACTACATACATTAAAGTGATGAAAAAGTAATATAAACAGAAAAAGAAAAGAAAAGAAAAAAAGAAAAAAGCTAAATAGAAAATATATAATATATTATTACTAGCTACAGTATGCATATATATATACATATACATATACATATACATATACATACATACATACATACATACATATATGTTATTGGTGGTATTTGGTTGTTAATTTTGTTGTCTTACAGACTTTGTTTTTGTTTTATCCATTCATGCCATTTGTTCCATACTATATAATATTTCGAGTCTACCTTATTTTTTAATTCCTGTGTTAACCTGTCCATTTCAATGCAATTGTAGTTTTTTTGGATTATTAATTGTTCCGTTGGAATTTGATCCGTTTTCCGAAGCTGAGCAAATGCCAGCCTTGCTGTCGTAATTATGTGCAGTATTAGGTATTTTAATTCTTTCCTAATATTTTTACTGATCATACCCAGTAGAAAAATTTCTGGTTTCTCTTCTGCCGTTATTTCCAATAGCCAAATTTTAATTTTTTCCCAGTAATTTTTTGTTTTTGGGCAAAGCCACCAGATATGGAAGAAAGTCCCGTGTACCTGTTTACATTTCCAACAAATTGGGTTAAGATTGGGGTACATCTTCACCAATCTGGATGGGGCCAAGTACCACCTGTACCACATTTTATACTGATTTTCTTTGTAAACTACAGACCTTGTCATTCTCTGGTTGGTTTCCCACACTCTTTCCCAATCTTCTAGTTGTATATTATTTCCGATATTTCTGGCCCAGGCTATCATCTGTCCTTTTACTATTTCTTCCGCCAAATCATATTCTAATAGATATTTATAAATTTTTGAAATTAATTTTTCTTCTCTGTTTTCAAATAATTTATCTAATCTATTGGGGTTTAATTCTATGCCTCCTTCTTCTTGGTCGTTTTTATACCTTGTTTGTATTTGCAGGTAAGGCCACCAGTCTATTTCAATACCTTGGTCTTTAAGGTCTTGTCGGGTTTTTAACAGTCCCTGGGAGTCTAATAATTCCTTGTATCTTATTGCTTTCTGTATTGTCAACGTGTTTGGGTGCATTGTCGCCTCCAGTGTAGATATCCAATTGGGAATTTTCATATAATGTTTGTTTTTTATTTCTTTCCAAGTATCAACTAGTGAGCCTCTTATTATGTGATTTTTGAAATATTTATGTGTTTTGTTTCCCGTACTCCAAATGAAGGCATGCCACCCTTTCAGTAAATCGTGACCTTCTAATTTTAGCAATCTTGGGTTTTCCAGCCTGACCCATTCTCTAAACCATGTTAAACTCCCTGCTTTGTAATATTTATCCCATGTGGGTAATCCAAATCCTCCTCTAATTTTATCATCCTGTAGAGTACTTAATTTTATCCTTGGCTTTTTCCCTTCCCATACAAATTTTAAGGTTATTTTATTTAAATTTATAAAAAAATCTTTCTCTAATTTTACTGGAATGGTTTGAAACAAATAGAGGAGTCTCGGCAACACGTTCATTTTTAGCGCCGCAATTCTTCCCAACAATGATAATTTTAATTTCCCCCATAGTTCTAAATCCTTTTTAATTTGTTGTACCAAAACTCCATAATTGTTATCCTTTATAGCTATATTTCTCACTGTCAAATTGATACCTAAATATTTTACCTTTTTTACTACCTGTAATCCTGATTGGTTCTCTAATTCTCCTATTTGTTTCTCTGTTAGATTTTTAATTAACATTTTAGTCTTATCTTTATTGATTTTTAACCCTGCTACTTTGCCAAATTTCTCTATCTCTTTTATTAAATACTGGTTCTGTTTCTAATGGGTCTTCTATGAAGAATACAAGGTCATCTGCGAATGCCTGGACCTTGTATTCTTCTCCTTTTACCTTTAATCCTTTTATATATTTGTTTGATCTAATTCGTAGGAGTAGGTTTTCCAATGTTAATATAAAGAGTAATGGTGACAACAGACATCCTTGCCGTACTCCTCTATTTATCTCAAAAGATTTTGTACGATCCCTGTTAATTAATATACTCGCTCTTTGTTTTGTATATATTGCAGCTATCGTTCTTTCAAATTACTCTCCGAATTTCATATTTTTGATTTGTTGTATCATAAAATACCAATTGACCCGATCAAAAGCTTTTTGTGCATCCAGGAATATCAGGGCAACCTGTTTCTCTGGATGCACTTCATAGTATTCAATTACGTTAATTACTGTTCTTATGTTGTTTCTTATTTGTCTTGTTGGTAGAAATCCGTTTTGGTCAGTATGTATTCTGCAATTCAGTATTTTTTTAACTCTATTGGCCATAATATTCATAAAAATCTTATAATCTGAATTTAATAGAGAAATAGGTCTGTAGTTTTTTACTTGTGTAACATCTGTTCCTTCTTTCGGGATTAGGGTAATGTAAGCTTCCCTCCATGAATCTGGTAGCCTTGCCTCTTTTAGAGCCTCATTATAAATTTCCAACAAAATCCAATTTAGTGATTCACCTAATCTTTTGTAAAATTCAGTTGGTAGTCCATCTGTCCCTGGAGTTTTGTTATTTTTCTGTTTCTTGATTATTTCATTTAATTCCTCTATTGTAATATCTCTGTTTAATATCTCTTGTTCTTCTTCTGTTATCATCTGCATACCTTCCCCATTTAGGTATTGAATTATTTCTTCTGCAGTTACTTCGTCCTGTTTATACAGTTCTTGAAAAAAATTGGTTACTATTTCTTTTTTCTTATCCAATCCCTGTTGTAACCTACCTTCCTCGTCTTGTAATTGGTGGATTATTCTTTTCTCTCTCTCTTTCCTCAGTCTATATGCCAACCATCTCTCGGGTTTGTTCGCATGCTCAAACGGTTTTGCTTTATAAAGTTCAATGCATTAACATGTTTTTCTTGTTCTAATAAATTCATTTTATGTTTAGCCGTCATCCAATTACCTCTTATTTGCTCGTCTCCAGGTTTTCCCTGTAGTTCCCTTTCCCATTTTTCGATCTTTTCTTGTATTTTATTATATTCTTTTTCTTTCTCTTTTTTTCTTTTAGCATTATATGCTATTGTCAATCCTCTAATAAAAGCTTTTGTAGTATCCCATAAATTCTGGAGGGATGTCTGAGATTTATTATTGTCCTCAAAAAACCATTTTAATTCTCTTTCCATTCTTTCAATATATTCCTTTTCTTTCAGTATCTGTATATTCATCATCCACCTACTTCTATTCCTTCGTTGTCCTTTCCATTCTAACATTAGTGGGTTATGGTCTGCCCAATCATTTAAAACTATTTCTACTGCTTCGATTTCCTGTATCAATGTTTTGGTAAGCCAAATCATATCTATTCGGGACCAAGATTTATGGGGATTAGAATAGAATGTATATTTTTCCTCTCCTGGGTTATAATATCACCAAATATCTACTAAATTCAATTCTTCTATTAAATTTGTAAATGTTCTAGGCAGTAAGTTTTTCTTCATTTTATTTTTCTGGTCACTCCTATAATCCTTTTTTATTTCCACAATTGCATTAAAATCCCCCATCAAGCATACATTCTCCATATTTTGTTCTAATATTTTTTCATGTACTTTTTGATAAAACTCTTTTTGACCGCTATTTGGTGCATAAATAACCACTAATAGTACATTTTTATAATTCACTTTTATTTCAATCATCAAAATTCTTCCTATCGAATCTGCATACTTCAATTTACTTTCTATCTCTTCCTTAATATATACTACTATCCCTCTTTTCTTTTCCTCTGCTAATGAAACAAATGTTTTTCCTAATTTTTTACATTGTAGATACTTTTCGACTTGTTTTCTTATATGTGTTTCTTGTAAACATACGATATCCATTTTTTGTTTAATTATTTTCCTAAAAATTTGGTGTCTTTTAACTGGGGAATTGAGTCCATTTATATTTAGTGATATGATTTTTAAATTCCGGTCCATTTTTTTTTAACTCTCTCTCCTACTCTCTCTTTCTTCTTACCTCTTCTCCCTCTTCTGTGCTCTTGTTTGTACTCCTTCTTCTTCTTGGATTTCTCCCTCCTCCTCCTCCTTGTCTATGTTTCCTTCCTCACCTACCATTTCTTGCTCTTCTTGTCGTTGCTTTTCTTTGGTTCTCCCCTCCAATTCTGCTCTTCTGCCATTTGTCTTTTCTGTGCCAACCAGCTGATCATGTAGGTTTTGTGCTTTATCTTGTGTATCCACTTTCATTTTTTTTCCCTGCCATGTCACCAGCATCCCTTCTGGAATTATCCATCTGAATGGTATTTGTTTCTTATTTAAGATTGTGGCCAAAAAACAGTAATTTTTTCTCCATTCTCTTACTCGTTTCGGTACTTGTTTCAATGTTATTATTTCTTTTTGTCTGTAATACATGGGTTCATCTTTTGTTATTTTAAAGACAATATTCCTCACTTTCCATCGTACAAATCTGACATGGACTTCTCGTGGCAATCTATGTTGTCTAGCGTAGTTCGTATGCACTTGGTACACTTCATCTAATTCATTTATGATCTCGTCTTTGTCACGTTGAAGAGCTTCTGCAATCATTTCAGCCATTACAAGTGTTATATCTTCATCTCTTTCTTCTCTTATGTTCTGGAATCTTAAATAAAATGCCGCTTTTTCCATCTCTAACATTGCCACTGTGCTTTCCAACTCCTTATTAAGTCCTGTCATTTTCTGGTCCAATCTTTCTAATTTATCATTCGTTTGTTCCATCTTTTTTTCTATAGCCATAATTCTTTGATCGTTTTTTTGAATTAACTCTTGAATTGAGTCTATTTTTCCATCTAGTTTTTGTATGTCCTCTTTATCTGCTTTTTTGACCTCATCCATATCTTTCCGGGATTCTTCGTGGTTTTTAGACATGCATTCCTGCATCTTTAACATCGTCTCTTGGATTGACACTAATGTAGTCTGAACTGATTGTATATTCATGGTGGGGGTCTGCTTTTCCGCTGGAAACATCCCTTCTATAGTTCTTTGAGCTACAGGGGAGGCAATTGCTCCAATTAGTGTTGATGTGGTTTTCTTTCCAGGTTTCACAGTGGTTATTGTGGTGCTAGTTATCTCTGCCAAGATTTTATATTGTTCTCCTAAAATCTTGTCTATTTTTTCCCAAATCAACATCCACTTTTCTAATCAGTTTTCCTTCTGCCTCCTTTCCCCCTTTTTGTTTTTCATTCCTCCTACCCTCTCTTCTCTTCTTTTCCCTTTCTTATTCAGTACTATATATTACTAATATTATTATATGTGATCCTCCCAAGATCTTTGCTGGTATACTTTAATTACAGTTCTTAATACTTAATATTTGTTGCTAGTACTCTTATACTAATATTCTTACTTCATCAGCTTATAGTTTTTAAAATTAATTTAAGTTATTTATTTTCAGTAAGTAATAAACAATAAGTTGAATTACTGTAAGTTACTATAAATTACTTTCAACAATAGATTACTAAAAGTTACTATAAAATATATAATAAGCAATCTAAATCTAATTAATGCACTTATAATAATACACTATACACTTAAAGAGAAAAAAACTATAAAAATATGAATAATAATAAAGAATCAAACAAGTACTATAATTAATATAATTACAAATATCTTGATTTACTGTTTACTGTTATAATTAATTGACCAGTTGATTTAATAGATGTAAGTCTAGTTATTTAATAAGTATTAATATAAATATAAGTTTAAATATAAGCTAATATATAAAATAAGATACTATATAAATATAAAGTTATTCACAGTGTTTTTACTTATTATTTGTTTTTTACTTATTCCTTCTTTTAGTTGATCAATAGGAAGAAATAAGAAGAGTCTAATACAGATTAAGTATAGTTCCTTTTTTTTTTTTTGAGAATTATTCCTCTCACTTGTATTTCAAAATGGCGATTCCAAATCTGCAAAGTCGCTTTTTTATATCCCAATACAGCCGGTCCATGTCTTCTTTTTTCTCCGTTAAAGCAGCTCTGTTGCGGGTAAAGCAACTCCCTCACAATCACTTCTCTCTTTTCTCTGTCTCTGAAACACTTATGTTCTCAATCGTCTTTTTACTGCCCGTCCTGTGTTTCCTGCTGGTCTAGATTCACCCCGCCAGTTTTACTCCTCTCATTACTTGCCGCCTGCTCCCAGTCTGAGTCTCTCCTTTCAGCTGCGCCAACGGGATCTAAGTTCTTCCTTCTCTCGATTTATTTGAAAGTTTTATAATCCTTTGTAATGTTTCAAACCTCTGCTCTCACCACCGCTTTTCCCACTGCTCTCACTTTCTGCTTCCTGCTGGTTTCACTCGGTGAGTCAGACCTCCAGGCCAGCCGATGCTGCTGTCTTATTCAACACTCGAAATAAGGGGACCTTCTTGGTGTGGTGGGAGACTGCACCTCTCCACACCTCCTCCAAAGGCTCCCCTCCTTTTTGCCAGTCCCACCACAACCGATCTTGCCCTTTAATGGGCACCAAAACGTTGAAAATCAACACAGGGAATGGAGCAATCTCTTTCCCCTGCTGTTTTGGTCCTCATCACCACCAGAAGTTCGCTAACGTTATCTTTTTGAAGGCACAATTTTCAGAGATAAGCAAAAGGACCCTACACTAGAAGTCCATGCTAGTGGCAGGGACTTTAGGGGTCTAGATTAATGAGAAAACCAATGGGCCCATGCATTTTTCATGAATATAGATGTGTATGTAAGGAAAAATGGAGTTTTCTTCTTATGTGGGAAAAATATGTATTTGTGTTTACCTACAAACTGGACTGGAACATGTACATTTCCCCCAAAATAGGTGTTGTCAGTGAAAAGAACACTATCCCTGTTCCCCTCACGGGGCATGTTCAAAAAATGGGGTGCCACTCTTGGACCCACTATTAGCAATCCTGGGGACTGCGGTTGGAACAGGTATAGATGGAGTGACACACTCCCTAACACAGTTCAAGCAATTGTCAGAGGAGTTCCAAGAAAGCCTGAACCAAATTGATGGAACCTTGGTCAAAGTCCAAGACCAAATAGATTCTTTGGCAGCAGTGGTCTTACAAAACTGGCATGCCATAGACCTTTTTAACAACTGGAAAAGTGATTGTAGACATGAATAAGTCAGGTGTAGTCAGAGAGATTGCCAAGGACTGGGCATTCAAAATGGGTCAGAAGTTACAAACAACAGAAATGTGGTTCTCTTAGTTGTCTGGGCCTGGCTGGATTAGACAGATGCTATTTCTGTTGTGATAGGAATGGCTTTTATTCCTTGTTCAGACAACTAGCTACGAGAACAGTGAAAGAGATAAGAGTTGAAGAAAAAAAAAGAGTTGATTTTGATGGAAAGCCTTATAGACTGTAAAATTGACCCTGATCTCTTTGATGAAGATGAAGGTTCTGATACAGGAACGTATATGTACAACTCTCAACTGGATAATTAGAGAAAATGCTTCAGAAAATAAGATGGAAAATCATATGTATTACTTGACTTTCCTTTGCATTACTATGTATCTTATCCTGAATTATGTTATGTTAAATGTTATATGCTTACATTGTTGAATTAAGCTCTGTAATAGCTTAGACTCAATTGTAAACAAGTAAAATAGAGTCTAAAAGGGGGGATAAGGCAGAACATAAAAGGAAATTAAATATAAGAGTAAAATAATACGGGGTCAGCCTGCATGATCTCTGAAGGGCCCTTTTGATTTAAGAAAGTTGCAGAGTTCAAGAAGTGAAACTGCAGGCAAAGAGACAGTTGCTGGGTTCAAAAAGTCAAATTGCAAGTATTAGCTAACTTCCTGGTACTATGTTAAAATGCAGAACTAGCTCACATGGAGTTTCCTGCCTAAAAGCGATAGGGGAGGGGGACAAGCTAAAGAGGCTAATCTAAGATACTTCCTGTTTTTGTTAGTATATACATACCTATCTTAAACAGAATCCTTGTTCAGATTTATATTATGCTATCTGAACCTTTTGACCAAAATAAAGCTTTTTCTGATTTCAGAATTCATCTCTTTATTTTTCTATGACAGTCCCCTTCTTCTTTTGCCCTCAATCTTTCCCATCATTAGGCACTTCTCCAGTGAGTCCTTCCTTCTCATTAGGTGCCCAAAGTATTTGAATTTCATCTTCAGGACCTGGCTTTCTAAAGAGCAGTCAGGGTTGATATCCTCTATGACTGACTGGTTTGATTGCCTTGCAGTCCAAGGGACTCACAGGAGTCTCCAGCACCATAGTTCAAAGGCCTCAATTCTTTGGCGCGCAGCCTTTCTTATGGTTCAACTTTCACAGCGATACATTGCAACTGGGAAAGCCATAGCCTTGACTATACACACTTTTGTTGGCAGGGTGATGTCTCTGCTTTTCAGTATGCTGTCTAGATTTGCCATAGCTGTCAGTGTTCCAGAAACAGCCCCCCCCCCCCCCACTCCAAGTAAAACTCTGAGAAGGTGGCAGCATGGAAGCTTCCGGTCTAATATGGCTTTGAAAGCTGACAATAGCTTTCCTCCCCAGGAGGAAGCATCTTTTAATTTCTACAGCATCATAAAGAATGCCCTTTTAATTTTTAAAGAAATTAAAAGAAATTAAAAGGGTGTTCTTTATGATGCTGTAAAAATGGTCAATTATGTAAAGTCTCACCCACTCCAGTCAAGACTTTTTCAAAGGCTTGTGAAGAAATGGGAAGTCAACACAAATCACTTCTAATTCACACAGAAGTTAAATGGCTTTCAAGAGGCAAAGTGCTGGCCAGGCTTTTTGAACTGTGCAACAAGCTTCTGGTTTTCTTCATAGGGGAGGAATTTTTCTGCGCCTAGCAAACAGGCCAAATTTTTAAACAACAAGAAGTGGCTCATGCGATGTGGCTCACTGACATGTTCAGGAAACTTAATGAAGTTACTACATCTTTGCAGTGGAAAGATTCAATGACATTCACAGTGAGAGTTAAAATGACGTCACTGAAAACCAGACTTTTGGATCAAATTTGTAAATGAGAAAAAGTTTGAATGCTTTTCTCTCCTGGACCAGTTTCTGAGTGAAAATGAGTTGGAAATTGAAGCTGATGTGCACAAAAACATTTGTGAGCATTTAATGAACCTCATGAAATCCCTGTCAGAGTACTTCTCTGACACCAACAGGAACATCAAGTGGGCACAAAACCCATTTGTCAACTGAAATAAACCTCACATGTTGTCCATGCCAGAGTATGAAGATCTTATTGAAATTCCTGACAGTTAGAACAATTAATCAGTGGAACAACTTGCCTGCAGAAGTTGTAAATGCCCCAACACTGGAAATTTTTAAGAAGATGTTGGATAACCATTTGTCTGAAGTGGTGGAGGGTTTCCTGCCTGGGCAGTGGGTTGGACTAAAAGACCTCCAAGGTCCCTTCCAACTCTGTTATTCTAGTCTAGTCTAGTCTAGTCTAGTCTAGTCTAGTCTAGTCTAGTCTAGTCTAGTCTAGTCTAGTCTAGTCTAGTCTAGTCTAGTCTAGTCTATTCTTCTCCGATAATATTGAACTGCAAACTAGGGCATACAAAACTTTTGCTAGACCAATTCTTGAATACAGCTCATCTGTCTGGAACCCGCACTGCATATCAGACATTAATACAATTGAATGAGTTCAGAGATATTTCACAAGAAGAGTCCTCCACTCCTCTGCTCGCAACAAAATACCTTATGCCACCAGACTCGAAATTTTGGGCTTAGGCAACTTAGAACTTTGCTGTCTTCGGTCTGACCTAAGCATAGTACATAAAATCATCTGCTACAATGTCCTACCAGCCTGGAGTTTGATCCTAATAGGGCTCAAGGTTGGCTCAGTTTTCCATCCTTCCAAGGTCGATAAAATGAGGAGGACCCAGATTGTTGGGAGCAATATACAAATAATGCTTCATTGTAAACTGCCTAGAGCAGTGATGTGTAACCTTTTTGCCATCACGTGCCAGGAAGGAGGGGGGCGGGGGGTCTCACATGCATATTTTATTGACACATACAAGAACTGCACAAAGTATACTCCCTGCCTCCTTCCCTCCCTCCTTCCTTCCTTCCTTCCTCCCCTTTTTCCTCCCCTGCTTCTCATTCCTATCTCCTTCCTTCCTTCCTTCCTTCCTTCCTTCCTTCCTTCCTTCCTTCCTTCCTTCCTTCCTTCCTTCCTTCCTTCCTTCCTTCCTTCCTTCCTTCCTTCCTTCCTTCCCTCTTTCCCTCCCTCCTTCCTTGCAACCCTCCTTAATCTACAACTTGGTGGTGGCTATCCAGGACAGAACATGGTTAGCCTTAGATCTGACCCGCGGGGCTGCCCTGGAGCCAGCGAGAGGCGGCCCCTGCCACCTCAGCCCTGACTTTTGGGCACATGAACAGGAGGAGGCGAGTGCGTGGGGCTGGCATCCTGGGTGAAAGGGAAGCGCTCAGAATGCAGTCACCCTTTCGGAATGGAAGTGACATTGTGGCGCTACCAGTCGCAAGGGAATGGAGCTCTCCATCCCTGTGCTGGCTTCTTGTTTGTGGGCTTTGGAAAGAGCCAAAAACCTCCCTGGAGGGGAGGTGAAGCTAAGGAGGGCGTCCTGTGAGGTTCCAGGGGAGATTGCAACTCTCCTGTAGAGTCCCAGGGCTTTTTCCTCTATGCCACGATGAGAGAAGAGGCAGCCTAATATGGCCACCACAAAGCCGGAGACAACTTAACTTCTAAGAAGAGTGCAGGAGCGGAATTAGTGAACAGCGTTTGGAACTGGGTGAGAAGAATCCTTTTTACTTAAAGTGCAACCCCAAAAGAATATTCAGAAAAGAGAGGTTCATAACTATATTAACGTGGCAGCGACCTAGCTACTTTGAGTAAAATTTATTTTGAAATGGAAGAGAAAATAATCAAAGGAAGAAAATCTGCTAAAATACAGAGGATTGGATTTTCAAATTGGAAAGGAACTGGCATTGGATAGGCATTTTAAAATGCTGGATTCATCATATTTTCTTTTTTTGAAGATTTTAAATGTTCATGTTTGATCCTGTCACTAGTTGATACGTTCACCTCTTGACCATCAGTACAAGGGTCATCTTCCATTGCAGTTGTGCCATAAAATAATAAAATAAAATAAAATAATAAAATAAAATAAAACAAAACAAAACAAAACAAAACAAAACAAAACAAAACAAAACAAAACAAAACAAAACAAAACAAAACAAAACAAAACAAAACAAAACAAAACAAAACATAAAATAAATAAAATAAAATAAAATAAAATAAAATAAAATAAAATAAAATAAAATAAAATAAAATAAAATAAAATAAAATAAAATAATAAAATAAAATAAAATAAAATAAAATAAAATAAAATAATAAAATAAAATAAAATAAAATAAAATAAAATAAAATAATAAAATAATAAAATAATAAAATAATAAAATACTAAAAGAAAAGAAAAGAAAAGAAAAGAAAAGAAAAGAAAAGAAAAGAAAAAAGAAAAGAAAAGAAAAGAAAAGAAAAGAAAAGAAAAGAAAAGAAAAGAAAAGAAAAGAAAAGAAAAGAAAAGAAAAGAAAAGAAAATAGGTCAGACTCCAGGCTGACTGAATTTGTGCACAAAAAAAACCAATTCTAAATCACCGGGGTAAATCAGCCTGACTTTGGACATAGGAACGCTCAACATTTGAATGATGAGAACAGACATTCGTCTAGAAGAACTGCTGATTGAACTCAACGATAGGCATTGGGATATCATTGGATTATGTGAAACACAACAAAAAGGCAAAAATTTAGTTGAACTTGATAGGACTGGACATTTACTCTACACTAGAGGTACTGAAGATGGACAATGTGGCAGTTGGTTTTCTCAGCAACCAAAAGTTCTGTAGTAAGATTTGAAAGTATATCAGACAGAGTAGCCCAATGCATCATTCAACTGAACAAACAATACAAGCTTCAAATCATCCAAGCTTACATGCCAACAATAAGCTATAGTGATGATGAGGTCAAAGAGTTTTACAATGTGGCCCGCCTTCAAGACAAAGAAAAATGCTGATACAAAATACTAATGGGTGACTTTAATGCAAGAATAGGAATAACAATAACTGGAGACAAAATTTCATCTCCATGTTTTATTATCTATCCATTGATAAAACAAATCCCATATCAAATAATATTGTTTATCTTCCTGTTCTCTAATTTCAAATGTCAATTTACTCATTTCAGCACAGTCCATCATTTTCTTAATAACTTTGTCATCAGTAGGTATCTTCTCTCCTTTCCAATTTTTAGCAAATACAATTTTAGCCTCTGTTAAAACATTCACAATTAAATATTGCAATTCTCTATTGTATGTCTCTGGTAAGATCCCTAATAAAAATATCTCTGGTTTAAGGTCAATATGTCTCTTTATCATTTTTTCCAAACACGTGTGTATCTTAGTCCAATATCTCTTAGCTTCTCTGCATGTCCACCACATATGGTAATAGGATCCTGGAGTCTGATGACACTTCCAACATTTCTCCGATTTGGTCTTGAACATTCTGGGTATCCTCCTCGGGGGTAGATGCCACCTGTAAAACATCTTATATAAATTCTCCTTATATGCTGTAGACATTGTCATTTTATAATTATGCGACCACAATTTTTGCCATTTCTCTAAATCAATACTATGACCAAAATTTTTCTCCCATGCTATCATTGATTCTTTAACTTGTTCTGCTTCCAATTTTATCCCTAATAAATATCCATATAATCATCAGAACCCATTAAAATCTTATCTAAATTAGTCAAAACATTATAAAAACCTTCTTCCTTAAGATCTTCTTCATATGTAGAATGTATTTGCGTATATGAAAACCAATCCATCTTACATCCCTGATCTAATTCTTGCTTTAATTTAAGTTCACCCTTTTCATCCAATAATTCACTATATCTAACAACTTGTTCCCTTTTGAATACAACAGAATATGAAAAAGCTTCAATTGTAGATACCCAGACTGGAATCTTCAAATAATGTTGTTTTTTAACCTTCTCCCAATTCAATAATAAAGCTTCCTGTATCTGATGCCTTCTAAAATACCCCTGTATTTTTGTTCCTTTATACCATAAGAAAGCATGCCACCCCATCAACAGATCATGTCCTTCTAAATTCAATAATCTAATATTTCTCAAACTTATCTATTCTTTAATCCACATCAAGCTTGTTGCTTGATAGTAAAGTTCCCAATTAGGTAAATCAGAATTTGATTGGCATGAAAATAATATGTTGGATTATTGAATAAGATAATAAGGGAAGAGTAAATGCATTATTATTATTGGAATTGTATAATTTGTTAAATACAGCTAAAATGAATATTGCTTTACTTGTAAAAATATGATTAGAAAGGGAATATTTTTTAAATATGACAGTGGCATAATAAAAAAAAATAGAAAGGGGATAAATAATGGTAGTGTCAGTGTTCCAGAGCTGACATAGAAGCAATGAGAAAAAAGTTTGACATTTCACCTAGAAAAGCTTTTCGGTGAATTCAGTCTCCTGGGAGACGCAGGGGAGGGGTGACATTCCTGTGTGCTGAAGAGACAGATAAGAGGAGAATGATCTGGAAGACAGCCAATGGGGAGCAGAGAATGGGAAAGGAATAGGAGGGTTTTGGATAGAGGGGCCAGTACTGTCTGCATGGTTGCCAGGCACGGCTGCATTGCTCAATAAAGAGAATATTTCCTAAAGTTTGATCCTTGGAAATTAACTTTATTCTAGAGAATGAAACTGAAATCCTGACAGACAGACAGTACTCTTTTTTTCCCCCTCTCCGAACCAATCTGGCTGGCCTCCAGAGCTCTGGTTCTTTGCCAGAAGTCTGGACACAGTGGAGGGAGAGTCCAGAAACCATGGCTGAAAGCCAACTCTCCACTGAAAGTTTACTTCAAGCGTCCGCACTAGAAGCAAACGTGGATGCAAAGGGGCCTCAACCCCTCCCTCCTCCAGCAAAGCTGCCAGCCAAGAAGAAGAAAAATGAACCTTTGTGGGCTTTGCCAAAGTCGGCAGAAGTGGAATTCTCTTTTCCAGGTGGGAAAGGTAAGGGAAAGCCTCTAAGTGAATTAGCGAGGGTAGATTGGCTGTGGGACTGGCAGCAAGCCAGACAGCAGAAAGCTTCAAAGCAGCCACTTGAAAGCCCCATGGATAAGTTGAAGGAAGAGTTTGACCGTGCTGTCTGACTGGGGGAGGAGCCATCTTGCAGGCCCAAGGAGAGGGGGAGGCCAGCCCAGCCCACTGAACTGAGCCACCATAGACAGGAGCGCAGCCCTCCCCCTTCCCACACCAGAAGGAGAGATAGCCCCGGTGTGCATCCATGGCTTCCCCCTCCCCCCAGCAAGCACACCAGTCTGCGTAGGACATCACCCCCCCGCCCCCGAATGAGAGATGAGGAAGAATTCCAACGACATTATGGGCAGGCTCAGAGAGCCCTGCAATGGGAGGAGGGGCCACCGAGGGTGGAGCCACCCCAGTTTAGAGGGAAATTCGATGGGGATCCCGACCAGCTAGCGCAATTCCTCGATGCAGCTGAGATTTACATCGAGCGCTACGCACACCTTTACCCGTTCCCCAGGGCCCTAGTCAGTGCCATCGCAGAAGGCCTGGAGGGAGAGGCAAGGAGCTGGTCAGCGGCCCTGTACAAAAGCAAGACACGGCTGGAACGAGGACCCAGGCGCGCCACCAACACACCACGAAGGCTCCCCCCCGGTTCAGAAGTCTTCGCCCACTTGACCGAAGCAAGGGAGAGCCCAGATGATGCGAATCAGCCCCCCAAAATGTATGACAGCGATGACAATGGAGAAGACGACCCAATGGTGAGTGGACCCATCCACCCTTTCCTATTCCCCATACGCCTAACGGCCCCAAAAACAGGGACCCAAGGGGTTTTCCAAGCCCTAATAGATTCAGGCTGCACAAGGTGCCTGATCAACCTACCCACAGTCCAAAAACACGGAATACGAGCAAAAAAGGTCAGCCACCCGATCCGATTTGAGCAAGTTGACGGATCCCTAGTAGGGGGGGCACGCGCCACACACTTAACCGAGCCAGTGAAACTGGAGCTAGCAGATCACTGGGAGATGATTTGTTTTATAATAGCCCCCAAGATGACTAACCCAGTCATACTGGGACTCTCCTGGCTAGACAAGTGGGGCCCAACTATCTGGTGGCAGGAGGGGACCCGCAGACTGAGAATAGCAAGGGGGCCTCACCCCCTGATGCCCCAACCAGAGAGGACACCTCCCACACAGAGGCTCCAACCCCTCCCGCCAGAGGGAAAAAAAACGCCCCCAACCCAAGCGCCCCTGATCAAGAGTACAGCTAAACAACTGGCGTCCGCATCCGACAGCCCCCATGACACAAAGCAGATCCCAAAAGAATATCAAGACCTTGCAGAAGTATTTAGCGAGATCGAGTGTGATGTTCTACCACCCCACCACAAGACCAATTGCGCCATCGAAATCATCCCTGGGGCGAAACTACCTAAACCTAAGTTGTATGCTATGACGCCCCGGGAAATGCAAGAAATGCGAAAATACATAGACACTAACCTACAAAGGGGTTTCATTGAGCCAGCCAAACCCCGAATAGTGGCACCAGTCTTTTTCAGAGAGAAGAAAGACGGCTCCATGCGTCTAGTGGTTGACTTTCGAGGTATCAACATGGTCTGTGTACACAATTTATATCCCCTTCCCCTCATGAAAGACATCCTAGCCCTATCTATCTATCTATCTATCTATCTATCTATCT